>VXBZ01005904.1:377492-401997 GCA_013399135.1 Heliornis fulica | reverse complement strand
TTTTTTTTTTTCTTTCTCTCTCTCTCTGTTTGGTTGCATTCTGTGTCGTTAGGCAGAATTTAGTATTTTCTTAATTTAACAAATGGTTGAGGCCTTCTCTAAAAGTTTTATGGAACTAGATGAAATTAATGTATGTTTGGCACTGGGTCCTTTATCTGTAACACTGTTCTCTAGCAGCTGGTCTTCAAAAGCCTTTTTGTACCATTTTGATTTGGAGCCCTGAGTGGGTGTTTGCAGTAGGGTCGTTCTGTCCTGCTCAGGGTGAGGTGACATTTTTATAACCATTCTGGCACCAGCTTCATAATGGGAAACTCCAGTTTCTTCTAAAACAAAGTGGTGTTTGTATGATAGTTTGGAAAATGACAGTATTTGTGCCTTTATAATGCAGTTTCTTTCAAAGTTCTTCCTTTACTTAGCCTCTGTTTGCTTTCAGCATGTTGGCCAGCACTCTCTGGGCAGTGGTTCTTTGCAGCAGTAACCCATACTTGATGCAATGCTCACAAATGGTTTAAATCCATGGACTGGGTAAAGAGAAGGGTTAGCTAAATCCCAGGGAAAAAAGGCCTGATCAGGATGGCCCAGAGCAAGAAGAAATTTTGAAGGGCGGAATTGAAAGCTAGGAAGATAGGGCTCTTCCCTGGTCTGGCTAAGGGTCAGGATCAGGCTCGGTCAGGGAGATCAGGCATGGTCTCAGGATGTCCAGGAAGGGCTATGGGGATGTGTCTGTGCCAGAGTTATATGAATTACCCTTTGGAGAGTTGAGGCTCTGTATGTACTCTGCTTGCAGCAAGTCTCATGCTATCAGGAGAACCTGCAAAGCTTGCAGAAGGCAGAGCTCAGTTTCCTCCAGTGGTTGCCTGCTGCAACCTTCTCATCCTTTCGTTTGGTTGCACCTTGGACCATCTGGAGCATGGTGGGTGAGACACAGACCCTGGGTGGACCCTATGGCCAGGCAGGGCTGTGGGGAACTGAAGACCATCCCTGCTGCTCCATTGCTGAGGCAGGGACCAACAGCTCTGGGAGGCTGACCTGGAGTCCTGAGCCAGGGTGGGGAGAGCAGATCTCCTCACCAGGGCAGGGGCACACACGAAGTCTTCTGAGCTTCATGTTCTCAAGCTACAATGTAAGCAACCTGAAGGTACCTCAGGCCTGTGTGTGCAAATTATATTCATACTTTGTCATTAGAATGAATACTCTGTTAAAGTGCACTCCTGTTGCATAAATATGCAAACTTAAAATTTTAATGCCACTTAAATATCATTTGGCGTAGCCACACCTCAGCATCTACAGAATCAGATTAAAGAGAGAAATAAATTGTTTGTGCACTTCTGACTAGACTAGATGGTCTATTTTTAATAAGATTAGCTGCTAGTACTTTTAATAACAAATTAGAAGAAAATATGGCATACTATAATTTACTTTCCTGGATATTTTGAATAATTTAAAAATCAGACAGCTTTACCTGTTCATATGGTTTATATTTGTTCTTACAAAGTAGTGTCTTGCTCTGGTGCAGTCCTTTGGCCAGAGTGAAGTTACTCCCAGACAGGATGTGATGAAGGGAGTTGGATCCTTGCCCTGTCCTCATAAGTTTCCCGTACTGTATCTGACAGCTGGCTGTCCGTCTGCTCTGAAACATGCCATCCTGATACCCTTCTCAGAAAGATTGGAAGGGACCTCAAAGACCATCTAGTCCCACCTCTCTTGCCATGGGCAGGGACGCCCTCCACTAGACCAGGTTGCCCAAAGCCCCATCCAACCTGGCCTTGAACACTGCCAGGGAGGGGGCAGACACAGCTTCTTTGGGCAGGTATATGGAAAAAGAGAGTCTGCAGTCTAACTTGGTTGTAGCATTAGTGCAGCTGTACATTGAAATGCCTGGGAGTCACACCGGCATGCTGCTCTGCATGGGATCGGGGCGTGTGGCCTCAGAACTTTTCAGAACTGGCAAAAAATTCCACCCATATCTTTTTTTACATGTTTTCTTATTGGAATGAAAGACTGGTGTGGGGAAGGCAGAGGAAGGCGAAAGAGTTTTATTACTTTCCAGTGTGTTGAGATTTCTTTCTTCTTACTTGAGCTAATCATGCTCAATTTGTAAAAAAATTATGACTGCTGCTGAAGTAACATCACAGTAAATGCCCTTATTTGTGTGTGCTAACTTGTCAGTGATATTTCCTGCCTGCTAAAAAAAAAAAAACCAAAACAAAAAACCAAAAACTAATAAACCCCTACGCTGACAGTGACATTTATTTGTGAGAACATGCTGAACAAATACCAATAATAATAATTGAATAAGAGAGTAATTCTGAGAAAACTGGTTCAGAATACTTATTTTGGAACTGTTTTATTCCTCTGAATCCTGTATTAGATTATCCAATGCAGTCATTTGGTTTGTATTCATTGTATATGTTTATCCTTTTTTTTTTTTTTCCTTTCTCCGCCATGTGTTTCATCATAATGGGAAACGTTAGAACTTCACCTGACTTCAATTGCATGCATTAAAGGGAAGGTACAATCTCACAGTGAAATGTTCTCTCTCTGTCAATGAGAGGTACTTTAATAAAGTAACTGCTCAACAAAGTGGCCACGTTGGCGCACACAGCTTTTGTTCTGCTCTGGAGATGTATAAACCCAGTTGTGAAGTGTGAGCATCCTGCCCTTATATATGTTAGATTTGCACAGCTAAGTCTGTTACCTGAAGCATGTGTGCTTCTAGGACCAACCTACTCTGTTACTCCTGGAGTAAATCCTGACTGGAAATGGTCCCGTATTGTGGGTTTGGCTGGGGAAGACATATTTTAAGTGATGAAAAAAGTTCTGAGGACCAGTGGTTTAGATACATACCTTTGAAGAAATCAAGGAATTAAGTTTGTTAATTTTATTTGACTTGAAAACGATGAATATAAGAAAAGGAATCTGCCTGCAAAACCCCTTTGACACAACTTTTTTTTTTGCTAACAGGATCATAGTTTTTTTTTAATTGGAAGCTTGTTAGTATAAAGAAAAAATGCTGAATTCTTTTTTACAGTTTTGAATATCCTTTTATGTAGTATTCATCAGGAAGTAGGGTAGGTATGTAAACGCTTCCATGTCCAGGGTTTATTAGTCTAGTTTTTAAAGATGAATTTAACATTTCCAGCTGGTAAGATTAGTATGTGTATGTCTTCACGTCTTCTCAGAGGCTACAATTTCTCTTCAAGTTTTTGTTTGAAAACAGCATTTAACTTTTGGCTTTGTGCAGTGTCTTCAAGAATTGCAAGGCACTTACTTGGTTTTAATTACTAAAACGATCAACTTTCATTAAACAAGGAGATGCTTTCCTGGCAGCAAGAAGATTAAAATGAAACCCCAACAGACTAAGCATCTTAAGAGCTGGTACAGTAGTAATTCTCCAGCCACTTTTCTACCTAATTCTATAATTAAACAAGTATTGCAGGTGGTGGTGGTGGTGATTTGTCTTTCCACTGCAACTAAAGTCTTCAGTGGCAAGCCAGGGTGTTATTGCACATGGCATTAGTTGAACTTAGAAAGCGACGGTTTCCAACCAGCGACCTCTGGGCTACACAGGTCCTTTAGGGATGGTTGGCATTGCTCTGTTGTCACTGTTTTGATTTACTAATGTTTGCTATAGTGTAGAATAAGGAATCTGAAAGTGGTGTAAATGTACTACTGCTCTTCAGTGAAATATAGCATAAATCCTCAAGAAATACATCAAGTATAAAGAACTGAGGTATCTACAGCTTTCCCATTCACGCTACATATGCAGTCAAATACTGAAGTGAAAACAATTCATACTTTCCATCATGATTATACACTTCTCATTTATGTTGCAAAAAATAGTCAGAAGGAACTAAAGTTTTCTGTTACCACTCCACAATGTGCCCCATTGAGAGGGGAACATTTTGAGAGCACAGAGTGGAGCTGCGTTAGGAGCAGCAGAGCTCAGCAGTGCCAGCACTTTCCTTCAACAGAGGATGTGTGAAGGAAGAGTCCTGCTCCATCTGGGATGCCTGCTCTGGACAGCTGTGAGAAATCACAAAACTGAACAGAAATCCCAATATTTTTTATCTCTCTGTATTACTACTAACTTCAAGCAAGAGCAAGGCTACTTTATTTGTTACTGTGTAATGAAACTCTTGGGGCTACAGCTCTCCCTTTTCCAGGGCCTGTGAATAGTAGCGTGTCTGAGGTACATTAGCCCATGAGAATATCCCCTAGTGAGTGAATAGTTCAGTAGATCTTAGATAATGCTCAAAGAGAAACCTGTACCTTGTTTGGTCTTTCATTTGAAACAGGAATCTCTAGCAATGCTGATAGTACAACAAAGATGTAGCAAAACAATTTGCATTTGAACTTGCCAAATGCAGACAGTAAAAGCATACTGTTTGGGTTCTCAGCAGTGGATATATTGCAGTGTTTCTGTTTGTATATTTATCTTCAGTGTTAAACAACATTTTTTTCTAGAAGTAAAATATATGTGTCAGCTACTTAAAACACCATGTTTTTATTTTTATACTGATATATCCAGTGCTAATTTTTCAGAGGAAGAACTATTTTATTAATACATGAAAAACCTCCTCTGCATATCAGCTTGTAAAATATTTGGAATGAAAAGGATGTTTAGGAGTTTTTGCCCTTCCAGGTCCCAGCCTTATATTGACTTGCTCTGTGTTGCAGAGGGAGGGTCAGACAAATCTAGGAATATTTGGGAGTAGTGACGTTTTCTCCGTATAATTTCTCTGAACATGTTTGCTGGTTTACTGTTAACCTTCACATCTCAAATATATGCAAAATAGTAATAATAAAGAGGCTATTCTAAAATTTCAAATTTTTTTTTTTAATGTGAGTACGTGGTATTCTGATCCTACAAGGGTTGTTGAAACAGAAAGGTATCTCTCTGAAGAAATCAAGATTGTAGATATTACAGATAATTTTGTAAGTTGCTGTAGGCCCATATATAGACTAGATAAAAAATATGTTTCTTTGCCTTTCACATAGGTTTTGCTATAGAAATTGTATTAGTTTCTGCATGTATTTGGTAAATCATTTCTATTACTAGACCTTTCTTTTTATGTGGCACATGAATTTAACACCATTCTGTAAGCAATCAGCTCATCTAACAAAAAAGAGATTCAAATACGGTCTTTGAGTAAATTTCTTCTGTCTTGAAGGGAGACTTTTGCCAACTTCTAACCTTGAGTGCAAGAGTCCTTTGAATCCTTTGTAGCTACTGTGTTCTTGAACTTGCTCTGGTCTTTGTTTTGAGATTTAGCTACTATGTTAAGACACAAGAAAATAGTTGAAAAATCTGTTTTCTACATCATATTTAACTAGATAGGGTTTTTTGTCAGCAGTTGCCGAAAATTGAGACTTATAATGTGACAGACTCCATTTGTGTTGTACTATATTAAAGAAGTGTTGTTTAAAAAAAAAATATACTGATCTGTTTGAATACTTTTTTAGCAGAAAGTAGACTAGATTTAAAAAAAAAATTCTTTACTGGATTTAGAAGCCATAATTCATAAACGTTCAGTGATGTCAAAAGACGTGCATGTTCTAGGAAGAATGAATATTACTGAATGTGCCTCTGCCTCTACTGGGTGCTGTAGAAATATGTTGAGTCATAGGAGTCTACATGATAATAGAGAAAAGAGATGGATTACAAGTTTTGGAGATAATATTGAGTTCTGTTAGCTGAAAGTAGCATATTAATATAGAAAATCAAACTCAGTTCAGGAAATAAAGACTGGGCGTGCTCTTTTTTCTATCATGTTTCCGGCGGGGGGGGTGGGTGCGTGTGTGTGTGTGTGTGTTGTTTGTTTTGGTTGGATTATGTTTAATCTCTAATTTCCTTCACCAGTGTTTTCAATAAAATATAATGTAAATGTACTGTAATGTATATGTATACATCACTACTTGTGTGATGAAACCACAAATTTCTGTATTCATGTATGATGAAACTACATCAGGTTTCTATATTCTTTTCTGCTTTATGCTGAAAAGGTTTCCATATCTTAGATTCGTTCACTAGCCTCAGAAAACTAAAAAAAGAAAAACCCAACAAAACAGACTGACAGCTGTCAACTTTCAACTTCTCAAAGAGATTATTTTGTTGTTTCAGAAATCCAGGCCTTTAACTGTTCTAAATTTCATCCAGTTTAAAATAACTCAGCAGAATTAATCATTGTCAGGCTCTTTAGGCTTTAGAGTAGAAACCCATCAAACACTTCTGCATTACCATTCTATCAAAGTGTTGTCCATTGGAAAAATACTCTATGTGCTCACATGAAATCTAAACCAAAAAGACAGGTTCTGTATTTTGTTAATTCAGTAATAGTAGAATAATTTTACCTAAAATGAATTTTTAATTTGAAATTGTTTTTGAAATGATGATTAAGCACTAGGCAAAAAATGTAATATGCTTCATTAAAACTAATAAAGTGTTATGCTTAAGTTCGGGAAATAAAGAAAAAAACACTGTGGCACATCTTAAAATACAGAAAAATGAAAATTCATCAGCAAAAGCAAACATTTCCAAGCTTTGTTTCAAAGAGAATTCTAATGCTAAGAATATGAAGATAGTTTTAATACTAAGAATTAAAATCGTAGCATATTTCATAACTTAAGCTGACCATTTGAAATAACATAAAGACAGAAAATTAAGTTGTGGTGTATGCTGTGCAGTATTGGTAATGCTAACTTTACATGCTCTGTTGTGATGCATTTCAAAATTGTGGTAGGTAAGTGTGACCAGATTGCTTCCAAAAATACTCCCAGAGCTAAAACTCTCCTGCTGAGGCCAGACTGGTAAACTGGACCGAAGTATTACAGTAGCATTAACATCTTACTCTTATATTTTCTTGGCCCCTTGCTTCTAATACCAGTGGAAACCTCTCATTGAAGCAAACACTGGAGAGTTGCAATTGCTTGATTTTGTTATTTTTTTCTGGCTGGTGAGGAAGCTCTGGAGCAGAATGAATAAAACTGGGGTTTAGTTTGTGCAGCTCCGTTAAACCTTGCTTGCTGAAAATGGCAAAACCATATTTCATTAGCTGAGATTAGACAATGTGGTAGTAGGAGCAGGAGTAGAAGCAGATGTGTACGGTTATGGTAAAGAACCATCATCATGTGGAAATCCTACCAAAAGGTTCCCTTGTATAATGAGAAATAATAGTTAATCATTTGTGAGGAGAAATTAATTGATAAAAAAAAGAATTCACCGAAGTCTGGAGGCAAACATTACAGAATTAGGAAAAGAGTTGTGCAATACTCTTTAAAAAGTTTCATTTCAAGTGTGAACAGACAGAAAATGTGTTTAGGTTTTTTTTTAATACATTGTGCCATCAAAGTACATAAAGTTACCTGCATTTCAACGAATCAGATGTATTCTGCTAGCTGCTCTGAGGGGTGGGGTGGCAATTCCTGTTCTTTACAGCACTTCCTTATGCAAGCTCTTGTTGCAAGCTCTTCTATATGCAAGCTCTTGTTGTTAAATAACTTTATAATATATTTTCTTACTTTTAACATTAGGTTACATTTAAAATACCTTTTCAGAGGCTGCAGGTGAGAAGGCTGTTTGCAAAAGATGTGGGACTCGTATTTAAAATCTCAGAGTTGGCAGACTTGCTTGACAAATTTGAAGTAATTTACTGTGTTGAAATGTCTGAATTACTAACTCAGGCTTGACATCACACTGACATAATTCAGAAGCAGGGCAAGTAGGAGGCTTGTCTTTATTATGCCGTGTAAATGTAGCCAGGGACTGTAATGGAAAGAGTTCTATCCTTATGATATTTAATTATACATTCTGAATGTGCAAATTACAGTCATATATGAATTATTTACATCACATTTCTTTCAGCTTTCCCACTTTTTCCCTGTATGTGGAAGGAAGTTAGTAATTAAAGTATGCTTATTTTCTGCTTGGCCTTAGATATAGAGCTAGATCAAAGCCTCTGAAAACCATAAACAAAATTAAACTTTCCACCCTCAAGGTTGAGTTAGAGGAAGCATTGTATTTAATACATTTCAATGACAGAAAATGTCAGGCCCCTGAGCTCATTGACCCCTCCTGGGGTCTGTCTGCCTGCATTCAGTGCCAGTGTTGATAATGCAGTTGTCTGATGGTGAGAAGTGTTAGTGAATCTTGAGGCCTCACTGAGATGTGGGGGGGAAGGTGGGCTTGGATGGTTGGTTCTCAAGGAGTCTTTCTGGGCATCTTTTCTCTTCATTAATGCCCACCCCTTTTAAGTGACAGCGCTGGCCTGGCATCAGTGCAGACCAGCTTCTCAGAGTGCACAAGACCTTTGGAGACTGATCAAGAATTAAGGGCCTTAAATCAATTAAAACAGATCAACAAAGTGGTTCTGGCATTTTGATCAGTGGAAGTTAGTTGCTTCATGTATTAAGTCTCAGTTTTCCTAGTACTGAAGAAACACTTAAAGATTGTGAGGCACAAAGATGATTCAGAAGAGGTAGCATATAACAGGTAAACAATCTGCTCTAGTAGAGTGTTGGGCAAAGAGGTCAGAAAGTATTCTTGTGAAATTCATAATATGTTAGATTTTATAATCACATTTACAAGTGCCTTGTGATAGCAGCTCTGAAACCTAGATGTTTGGTTTTTTTAATGGACAAAACCCTATACAACAGTTAAATTATTTAAAAAAATAAAACTTGGTGTGTTTTCCTAGTACTTTACAGAAAACTACCCTTTCTAAACACAATATTAATTGTCAATTTTATTTTTTAATCTTTAAGTACCCCAAACCTAAAGGCAGAATTTTACATGCATTATAACCCTAAAATAAACAAAGCATCAGATCACCAAGTTCCAAAAAATGCTCAAAAATCTGTCTTCCGTTTGTGTTTCGCACTTCTATGGTTTACTATAGCCAAACCAATTTTCCTCCTGGCATTCTGTGAACTGAATTTCCTCCAAGGCATTGCTTGGTGATATATGCCATATTTTAGCTCAGAGTAGACTTTTATGTATCTCTGTAAAACAATAACTCTCAGAAGCACATGCCGTTGACACCACTTAAAGTATAGTTGCACTGGCAGTAATATATCTGGATGAGAAGAATCCCCTAAACAATAAAATTATGTAAATTAGACTATAGGAGGATTATTCATAAGCAAATGCCTAGATGTAAGCTTAGCATCTCCTGTGTGGCTCATAGATTTTGTTAAAGTATGATAAACAATCCTGGCAGAAATCATAAGAGAAATTAAGATCAAAGGCTAAACATAAACTAAAAGAAATGGAGCATTTTCTGCTGATCAATTAACGGCGTGCTTTGCTGTCAGCCTCCAGTCATAAACCAAATAGGAAATCACATTAGGCTGCTTTTATAATCAGGAATCAAAATGGCACTTACGGCTAAAAAGAGAGAAGTCACTGCATTTATCTCTGTATTGTTTTTTAATTGTAGGGGTTTTTTCATCATTGTTATTTTTCATCATTCATATTCAGATTAGTTACCTAATTTTAGATGGGCAAACAAGTGTGTAATAAATGCATGAATTCCATTTGGTTTAAATATCCTCATCTCATTACACTGTGCTTTTGTTATCAGTCTCAGATGTTAACAGCCTAATGGCAAAAAGAGTTTTAGTAATTAAATTGTTAGTAGAATTATTGTAGAGCACATGGACACACCAAACACAATTATATCTATAAATAGTTGTAAAGACTCTTAGTAGGAATGAGATTAAAAAGTAAAAGAGTAGCAACCTAATACTGTTTCCTGTCCCCTCTCTGTTGTTTGGACTGTCTTATTCTTGTCTCCAGCATTGTTTGCATTTTTAATGGGATTCCTTCTCTGACTTTCATCTGCTCGTAGCTGCTGAGGATCAGTACAGCACTGGTGAAAATCACAGGAGACAATATCCCGTTTGCTCCTGTAAACTGACGCTGCAGTAGTGATAAATGTTAATAATAAATGACAGTTCTTGCCCAATATTGCCTTTTCCTTTCTCAGAAAAGATTTCATTGAAAGAAAGATGTGGAAAGCTATGCTATTGAAAGGACAGGCCTTTTATGTAGGACAGTAAAGTCAGTACAGGAGTTTGAATGAGATGTGTGGAGTTGCACCATTTACAAACTGTTGTGCTGATTTCCATAGCAGCAGGGAAGGATGAATAGTGAGTAGTGCCACATCTTAGCTTTTTAAGTATAAGGTGTAAGGTAGGAAAAAATAATTGTTTGAGTGTCCTCAGGCTAATGTAATTGGAAATAGACTTTTTTTTCCCCTTCTCTTACTGCAGCCTGGTTTTCAGCCCTCCCGACAGTTAGAGGAAGGGAGAAAAAGGATAAACTATAAGTGTGTGCAGCTCAAGGGGTGATATAAAACCACTTCCTCATCTGCTGCCACTCCTTTGCTGTGTAAAATTCTGTAGGTGACACTGGATGTCATTTGGAAGTGCAGTCTTGCTGCTGGCAGTTCCTTCTTGCCTCTCCCATCCAGCTGCTGCCGCCCCCATCCCTCTTCTTTGCACGCCTTTTTCTCCAAGGGCTGTGACCTCCTTGTATCTCTTGCCTCTGACTTCCCTTCCTTGCTCTGACCTCAGCCAGAGTCAGAAAGTCCAGCTTAGTTGGCACGCTGCGTGACTTCAGAACTGGTTAGGAGAGGTTAATACCTAGGCTTTGTGCTGGGCTCCGTTTTATTAGACTGGAACTGATGGTGGAAATCATGTGAGGTGCAGAAACATGGTGGTGGTTTGAGGCCCAGTGAAGTAGATGCACTGAGGTGCTTTGCTGAAGTGGTGGCGGGGAGGGCAGGAAACGTCAGGATCTGAAGACTTGACAGAGTGGCACATCGTGCATGCATGTTCAGGTTAGACTAATGGCCTGAGTTTTATGCATAAGAAGGAATTTTCCTCTGAGTCAAACTGGCAGGAACGATTCTAGCTCTTTGTTCTTCCTTTACAGCATAGAGGTAAGGCTCTATGAACAAGGCTCTCCAGGCATGTTTCACCTAATAATTTCTGCAAGGCTGCTGTGACACCTTCATTTTTATTTTCTCCCCATCCCTCTTTCTTGTTCTCCCTTTCTCCCTATCTCTTTCTCCCACCTTCTCCTGTCAGTCTGCTGATGCTTTTGAGGCTCATAGTCTGTTCTGTGAAAAGTCTGATGCTTGTTCTAAGTACTTTGAGGAACATTCTGGTAAAATCTAGAAGAAAGGAGAAGTTGTGGGGTTTTTGTCTTCTGACATTCTGGAGTGTGTCAGCCATTTAGTCTTGGTGTGCACCTACCTGGAATTAAGCATCTGTTAACTTGATATTTTTAATTATGAAGAACTGAGACACATGATCCAGGCAGTGTCTGTCTAGCTTGGGTTCCTGTTAGCCACTTTTAGGCAGTTTCTTGCTCCCTGTACCAGTTTTGTGGTTTGTCCTTTTCAATTTTTCTATGATCTGGAATGCCCTATAAATGGGAGCAGAGGTACCTAATGTAATGTTTTGAGTTTGAGCCTGTTCACCACAAAAATTTAACTGTTAGAGCATTAATTTCCTTTATTGAGTTAGTCTTTAATTTACTTGATTTCTCTGAAGTGCACATGTAAAGTAAAATTGGAGAGAGCATGCTACATAAACAAGTGGAAATTTAAGGCTTTCTATTTTGAAAATTTTGTTCAAAAAACATACAAGGGTTGTACTTTTGCACCCACTTTTTTAAAATTCCAATTTAAAAAAATCTGGTGTGTGCTGTGGGAGTTGCTTCTGGGTTTGTGGTAAATGTACTATAACATACAGCAAGTCATAAATCTCATAAATCCTAAAATCACAACAGCTGTTGTAGTTGGCTGTAATGTTCACTCTGTGTTTATTAAAACTTTTTGAGTTTTATATTTCCTAATTGTTCATCACTAATGAGATTCCCACATCTTGTAGGGGTCACTTCCATGCTGGTATCAGGAGATATTCAAATGGAGTTTGATCATGCTTGTCAGTGGCTTTGAAATCTAATTAGGCAATTATAGCTTAAATTCCACAGCTCAAAATAAACAGAGCTCCATCTTTTCTGTGAGCTATTTTCTAACAATGAAACCTGCTGAGTGCAGATCCACTACAACAGGCAATGCACAGATTTTGTTCATCGAAAATAAGTATCACAGAGTCACAGAGCAGTAGGCTTTGGAAGGGACCTCTGGAGATGACCTAGTCCAACCCCCTGCAAGTGCAGGATCACCCACAGTAGGTTGTACAGGATCGTGTCCAGGCAGGCTTTGAATATCTCCAGAGAAGGAGGCTCCACAGCCTCTGGGCAGCCTGTTCCAGTGCTCTGTCACCCTCAGAGTACAGAATTTTTTTCTCCTATTGAGACGGAACAACCTGTGTTCCAGTTTATGCCTGTTGCCCTTTGTACTGTCTCTGAGCATCACTGAGAAGATTCCGGCCTCATCGTCTTGACGTCCACCCTTTAGATATTTATAACCATTTATAACACTCCCTCTCAGTCTTCTCCAGACTAAACAGACACAGCTCTCTGAGCCTTTCCTCAGACAAGTTTAAGTCACTTCATCATCTTTGTAGCCTGCTGCTGGACGGTCTCCAGTAGTCCTCTGTCTGTCTTGAAATGGGGAGCCCAGAACTGGTAATAGTATTCCAGAAGTAATCCCGATGTGTTCTCACCAAGGCAGAGTAGAGGGGGAGGAGAACATCCCTTGATTTCCTGGCCATGCCAAGTGTTTCTCAAGTATGCTGTTACGCTCTCAGGAATGTTACGGGCCATAATTGGCATTGCAGTAAAATGTAAGGTTTATTCACAATGTATATGCAAGCCACCCATCCTTCAGACTGCCCTTTACACTTGCAGAGGAATTTGTTTTTCATGAAGAATGCATCTACAGGTTTAAAAGGGGCTTTTTTTCTAGCGCCAAGAAGGCCTTTAGAGAGGTTCAGTTAAGAGAAGAACTGCTTTAAATGAAATCATCTATCTTTCAGAAACATGTAGTTGATTGTCATGCCTTGACCTAGAAATAACCACAGGCATTTGCCTCTGATGATACTTCTTAATGTTATTTTTAAAGCTTATGTAGGTGCCATGACAGACACCGGTGTTTTGGCAGATGAAAAGTCTATTAGGGTATATTAACACCTGTGTGGCTGTAGATTGTTTGTATTAAAGCACTGTTGAGCCTTTGCTGGTTGGTGACTGTATGGTCATAAGCAAGCTTTACTTACAGTGAGCCTGAGAGTTATTGCTGACATTCTGTACGTGTGCAGAGACCCGTACATGAAAAGATGTCTGCTAACCACTGTGTTGTACAAGAGTGTATCTGTCTGGATCACTGTCCAGTTGGACATGACTGTGAGGACATACTGGTGTAGGGTTGCAGACTATCCAAACCACACGTGGGTGTCAGCTGCGGTTCCATGTGGCAAGACAAAGGTGGGCATGCTCTCCTGATGAGAAGCAATAGCCTTTGATTATTCCAAGCTGTTAATCAGGCTATCCATTGCAATGAAGTGGTTTTTCAAATTGACCATTCCCCTTGCTGTTTTGAATCTCATTTCAAGATGCACAGCATTACTATCAAAATGGGACTTGGGGAATAAATCATTTAGGTCTAGACTACAGTTGTGTTGGCCCTGAAAAATATAAATACATCCTCTGACTTTTTTTCAGATGACATGCACATTTTGAAGAGGAACAGTATGCACAGCCAGCTTTCAAGTGTCCTCTTTTTTTCATATTTCTGTAATGTATTTACAATATTGTTCTTTACTTGTTCACTTGCTGGTGGGTGCCACTGAAATTTACCAAAACCAACTTGGTGCAATTTTTTGCTGTTTCTAACCATCCTAGTCTCTCTCTTCTTCTGACAATTCCTTTCAGATTCAGCAGAATGCATTGTGAAAGCATATTTATTGCTAAAAAAGGTACATAGAGGAACAGATATTGTCTAATTCAGTAGTGTTTCAGTATTCTGTAAAGCTTTGCTAGTCTGAACAGCTTCATTATCTGAAAGTAAAGTTTTGTTTTGTTATATTGCTACTTACTTAAGGTGTTCTATGAGTGTTAGTTTATAAACTATAATGATTTAGCCTTCCTCATTCTGCATGTGTGCTCTGATCACACAAATGGACTATTCCTTCTGGGTGTAATAACTTTCAAGGAGAATCTATTCCCATTTCTACACTTACCTGCATCCTTTGATCACCTTGTCTTTATGGTCCTTATTTTCTTGGATTTTTGTTTTCTGTGGTATATCAAGCTCTCATTTAACTACTTGGGATTTCAAAGAAGCTTTGCCTCTTGATTTCATTTTTACAGTTTGTTGTTCTAATCTGAGAAATAAGCATTTTATTCAAAATCTCTGACGACTGACTGTGTTAGACGTCCAACATCATGTTGGACGTAGTCATGTTGATGAATGACTGGGAATTAATGCCTATTCAGCTTTCAGCAAAATAACCAAAAAAAAAAAAAAGAGAAACCTACAGATGATGCTTTAAATTAGTATTGATATGATATTGAAATGTAGAGCACTGAGATTATTTTTGAGGCTCATCACCAATACCTAAAATCCGCAAGATTTCAAAAATAGATTTTCTTTCTTTTTTTCCTCTGCCTCATAACAGCATCTACCTAGATGATCTAAAGGTGAGAACTTGTAGATATCCATCTGGGTAGGACGCTTTGACTTTAAATGTTTAAAAAACATTTTACATTAGTCCTCCTTGCAAAGCATGTGTTTAACATGTGTGTATTACCTCAGTTACTCTGACAAAGTCAAGTGTTTTGGTGATGGCATTTCCTAAGCTGCTTGGGAATGAGTGAGATGATGTTTATACTAACTAGGATCTCTCCTGCTTAGCTTTAAGCCTGCAGTGCAGCATAATCAGAGATACAGTTTCTTTTTCTTACACTGTAAACTGAACAATTGTCTTATTCCCCCCCCACCCGAGAAAATTCACACTTTTCCACTTTTAAGTAGCTTTTCATATCCTATTGAAATTTTTATTCCCTCTGCAATGACTACTGTGGAGATAAAGTCTTTGTATGCCTTATTTCCTTTATTTAAAAGAGGCTACCCTATGGAAAAGGAAAGGAGAAAGAAGTCATGAGGTTTGTGAAGTCTTTCAGTAACTTTTAAATCTTTTAAAAATAAAGTTATAATATGGTAGTAGTACATTAAGAAAATGCCTATTCTTTATGTGACTGTTTCAGCATACTAACTTTTGAAAAATGTTTTCTGTGTTTTTATTGAAAATAAAATTGATTCCCCAACTGGAACCTACTTCTGCGAACACCAAGGTATTTGCTTGTTTACTTAGTAGATTTGTCTCTTTGGCTTTTAGGACAGAGAGTTGCTGTCAAGCTTTATGCTCTCTGGTTATTACATTACACATTTAACACATCTTACCCCATGGTCTGCCCTGGAGAACCTATGTTATGTTTTGCTTTCAGGGCTCTGGCTGTTTGGGCCAGTGGTAAGACAAGGGGTAGCAGTGCATTGCCACAGTGGCAGAAACTATTTTGAGAAGAAAAGCAAAGATATGATGGGCACAAAGTGTTTGATGTCTTCCTATTCATTTTGGGAAATATTTTCTGGCAAAGAACTTGCCAGGGCTTTCAGCTGACTGTTTATTCCCTGTTTTTATTTCACTTGTTTCTATTTTCTGACAAGACCTTAATATCCTAAAAAGATCCAGTTTTCTCTTTTTTTTCTCTCCTATGTTTTTCTTTCTGTGTATCTTTTCTTTCCAGGCTCTTTCAAATACCTTCCCTAAACTGATTTTCAACTGCTCCCCTGGGCTCTCAGCATCTCCTGATTTCTCTCTCTTCATAACCCAACCTAAACTGCATCCCTCAGCATAGCTTGCTTTCTCTCTTTTCTTATGTTTAGACTTTTTTTCAATGTATGTATAAATATTAGGATTTGTGAATAGTAAATAAAATAAAGCAAAACATAATACTGCCCCCCTTGAAAGACTTCGCTGTTATCCTAGTGGTCAAGTTCCATCCTGGTTTTCATCTTCCTTTGATTGTAATTTGTTTCAGTAGATACATGGCAAATACCATAATGCAGGCTTTTTTCCTCTAGTATCTCCACAGTTTCTTCTATACAGACTGCATCCTTGCCATGGCCTCTTCTGATGAATTGCCTGCAGTCTTGCACTTGCTTACTCTTCTGCCTGCTATTTGAAGGTGTTATTACTCTGTTGAAGTTTGTTCTAATGTGTTAGTATGCAATAATTTTTTTCTCCATTTTTTAAAATCTCATTGAGTATTCACAGAATCACAGACTTGTAGGGGTTGGAAGGGCCCTCGAGAGATCATCGAGTCCACCCCCCCTGCCAAAGCAGATTCCCTAGAGGAGGTTGCACATGTAGGTGTCAAGGCGGATCTTGAATATCTCTAGAGAAAGAGACTCCACAACCCACCCTGGGCAGCCTGTTTCAGTGCTCTGTCACCCTCACTGTGAATCATCACAGAATGACTAGGTTGGAGAAGACCATTAATATCATTGAGTCCAACTGTACCATCCTCTCCTAAACTATATCTCTAAGCACCTCATCTACCCATCTTTTAAATACATCCAGGGATGTTGACTCAACCATCTCCCTGGGCAGCCTGTTCCACATCCTAACAACTCTTTCAATGAAGAACTTCTAATATGAACCTGCCCTGGCACAGCTTCAGGCATTTCCCCTTGTCCTATCCCCTGTCACTTGGCTGAAGAGATCATCGCCCACCTCTCTACCACCTCCTTTCAGAAAATTATAGACAGCGACAAGGTGTCCCCTCAGCCCCCTCTTCTCCAGCCTAAACAACCCCAGTTCCCTCAGTTCTTTTACATATCGGTGTGGAACTTCCTATGCTCTAACTTGTGGCCATTGCCCCTTGTCCTGTCCCTACAGACCGCTAAAAAGTTGGCTGTTTCCCTTTGTCTCACACACTTGAGATATTTATAAATATTGATCAGAAAAGGCAGCCATGCTTTCTATCTAGTAGTCATAGGTTGCTGTAGGGACCCTAAGTGTAGCATCCCTTGTGTTAATTGCCATTTGTAATGTTGAATTGACAGTGAGTATCAGAAACCCCAAATGTAACCGTAACCTTCAATGTAACTGTAAATATTATGACTTTGAAAAAAAATTTTTTTTTTTCCTTTCCCAGCCTGTTTATACTTTTGTTAATACTGACCTTAGGACCATAGGAGCGCCACACAGAGTGAACAAGTGAAGGCACTCACTCTGCCTGCTGCTGCCATCTCCTGGCTGGGATTGACCCCCCCTCCAACGGACAGGCTGGTTTTCCTTCTGTAGGGTGGCAGAGCTCAGCCCCATGGGTCTGAGGACCTACAGGCCGTACGGTATTTCCATACCATATACATGTGGGCTGTTGCACAGCCACCAATAGTTACATTACACTGGTTTATGTACAGACGGCACAATTCTGTGTTATTAAATATCCAAATTAAAAAAAAAAAAACAAAAAAAACCCCACCAAAAAACCAACAAATCTTTCCAATTTGTTTGCACTGCTGTAGTTCTTTCTTTGATCATAAGCCCCTATCTAGCAAAACACTGTCTGCACCCTTTTTCATTTCCATGGTTCACATTCCCACCAACAGAGTTCTCCAAACCATTCTGCAGAGAAGGTCACCTTCATCAAATATATGTTTCTAGAATAAGTATATATAACCTTCTGTATATTTATAACTGGTATGTAGGAGTGGTTTTTTTTTTTAACAAAATCTTGTTGAGGCAGATGCCTGGAACTTTCTTTAGTTTTATGTCAAGGACACATGGCTCATATCTCATCTAAATTTGCTCTATCTAATTTACATTGAGTAAGGATCTGGTCAGAAGTGGTTAGTTGCTAGAACTCACAGTGGCATTACTCTGAGAAATTTCTGATGCATATTAGTCAAGGGATCACTATGGGGATTTAAGGCAGCCAGTTAGATGTTTTAGAGAAAAACACAAATTAACTTACAAACTGTCAGTGGCGCTTTGAAAGGAAATAAAGGTAGATATTTAAGGATTGAACCAGTGAGAGTTTACTATTAAACTCCAGCAATGATTGTGACAGTAATAATGGCAAGGGCAAATTACAAGTCAATTACAGCAGGTTAAAATCACAAAGTAGCCTGTACATCATTGCTGCACAACCTTTGTCATTTATCTCTAGCATGTCCCAAAAATATAAAATTACTTTGAACTCACTGTTGGGTGCCTTAGTATTTGGAGACTCTGGAGCACTTTGTGCATGGCTATTGGTAAATTCCAGTGTCTGGGTAAATTCCAGTGCAGGGTACTGTTCATGGTTGGTATTTGTTAAACCAAAACTTTGAAGATGTGGTATTTTCGGGAGATTAATGCTGAGGTTTTGTTTGGTTTTGAGTTTCTTGGGTTTTTTGGTTTGTTGTTTGGTTTTTTTTTAACACTGAGAAAATGTCATTGTTTCAAAAGAAGAGCATGTTCTGGGCTGTGCTGGCAAGCAGACAGTTAAAAGGTCCATTCTGCCATCGTAGGACTTCTTTCCTTAAACAACTCATGGCGATTTCATAGTTTTACCAACTGGCTTGCTAGAAGCATATTTGGTTCTCATTCAACATTAATATCTAGGAACATAATTTGGCTTGGATAATAATTATTAACTGATTTTTCTATTACTTCTCAACAGTGTTCTAACTCAAGAGTACTGTGAATTGAATATTATGCCAAAAAAGGAGGACAGCAATTATGGGTACTCTATATGAAGTGCTGATTTGTTTTGTTTTCCTTAGCAGTGGTTGTATGAATAACACTGAAATGTCAAGGAAGCGCCATATTCACTGCCTGTCTGGGTTCTCTGGGTTCAGGTGTTTTACTTTGGTGGCAAGATAGTTTCTGTACTTTCCTGATCATACTGTGAAGTAGGGGATTGCCAGGTATTAAGTGACACTTTTTCAGGGCTGTGAAACCGTGGTTCTGACTGCCAGATAACAAACCACAAGGTGTGTTAAGGATATTTACTGGGGCAAGCTGAGAACTGAACAAAAACATTACCTAATGCTTTGCACTGAATCTGTCCCAGTGAGGCGACAGGTCTGATAGCGTACGTAGAACTGTGGATTTACTGTCCTTCGTTATCATAAAGGAAGGGAGTATTGAGGTAGGCCTTCCTCATCCTCTTACCCGGATATCTTAAAAGCTTGATCTGATTAGTTGTTGCTTTGGGTTGACAGGCTGGGTAAGACTTTCTGCTGTGGTTTTGCCGTCTCATTTCGTATGATGCTACTGCAAATGCATCAGGAGGCGGCTGCTGCCTTGTGAGGCAGATGTTGCCTAGCTGCTCTCCTGCCTTGACCTGTGGATGAGGAGCACCAGGGCTGATCAACAGAGATAGGACTGCTTAGATGCTGTCATCCTTTCAAAGCAGCGCAGAGACAGTTCAGAGTAAGTGACAGACAGCCCAACCTCTCGTCTCTTACAGTGCAGCCTGCATGGGGACAGGCACTTCATCCCACTGCCCAAGGTGCTGGGGCTCAGTGAACGCTCCCCAGTCACCCTGCTTCCCAGGCTGGCTGGTTAAGCAGGAATGGCACCAGCGAGGGAGAAGAATGGAAAAGAAAAAAAACAAACCAAAGAACGCTTTTTCACAAAGCGCAGCACAGGAAGGCCCCTGTGAAAGACCGTGCACTTAAAGCCGTGCGCGCCATCAGTGGGAAGCCCTCGGGAAGGGGGTACGCCTGCCAACCTCTCTGCACCCATCCCAAAACCACCCTCTGATTAGAAAGGTCTTGTGGCAGGTTAAGCTGCGTGGCAGTGTCGGCCCCACGGGTCCCTCTGCTGGCCTTATCGCTGGAGTGTTTTCAGATGAAGTTCCACTTTGCCCGTGTGTGTATTAGTGTCATTACCGCTGCAGGTCTGGTGACAACCAATGCCAGCTTGCAGCTTCCCAGTCCCTTCTCCAAGGTCGGTCCCTGGTAGTGCTCTAAGGGCCTTTTGGAACTGGGGGGGAACTAGAGTTTGAACTGGTTGGAGTGGTTAAGTGGTGGAGGGGAGGTAACTAGCTAGAAACTATGAGGCTTTATTTAAGTACTGCTGTGTGTTAAGCCAGGAAGAATTTTCTCAAAATGAAGAAGAGTTTTCTCAAAATGGTCCAAATGATTTTTTCTCCTATTTAGAAAAAAGTGTGAAATACATTGGAGTTATTGTTTATCATAGTTTAAGTGTACCATGTTTGCCAAATACATATATGTGTGAATGAAGACGTGTGTGGCAGAGAGGGATGGGAATATTCTTTTTGGCCTAATTAAGTTCCGAAGATGAAGAAATGCGGTACACTATCTGTAGCGTTTCTGCTAGGTTTTGGGTGGGGTTTGGGGATTTTTTAAATTTTTTTTTTTACTTCCTTCTGTTCTCTTTCTACACTGATGATTATTTACTGGCTTTGCATCTCAGTTCAGGAGTTTTAACTCTTTAATTTTTTTTTTTGCAAGTTTATATCTAAAGCGTGTGTCACAAGTTCTGTAAGCTTCAGTTTATAGAGTTTTCTTTATTCTTTTTCACCATCAACATGGATCACATTCTTCTTTTCTACAGCTGAACAAGCAGAAGGCCATACCCATGAAAAACAGCCTTGAACCAAGTGAGCTCACACATCCCTAAACAGTAGTACTGTATTTGATTTGTACTCCTGGGACAAGAAGTTTTCTCAGATTTTCTGCTGATCCTCTAGGTTAGTTTATTAGTTACCAACATTTTTTTATACGAGAATGGGCTTACTAAACAAAAGTTAATGCAAAAATCGTTCCAGAAACAGTGGTATTGGGTTCTTGGTGGGTATTTTTGTTTGACTGACTGATTGTTTTGTGGTGGGTTTGGTTTTATTTTGTTGATTTTTTTTTTCTTTTAATCTTCCTATAAAACTGGTGAGGGAATTCTGTCAGATTTTTCTTCAAATAAGAGCATTGGGAGAAATCCAGTACTCAGTCCCACTTTTCTTGCCTTAGAGAACCTTCTGCGAGTCTATTGCTCTTTTTATTTTTATCAGTAAAACCACCATCTGAGCTGATTCATATAGACTGCTGCAAATGCATTACAGTTGCCAAATTCTGATTAAAACCCACTCATGCCTGAAGCTAGCTTGAGATTTTCAGGTTATCAGATATCCTTGTGCTTTTCATTGTGCTAAACCAGATTTTTGTATCGAGTTTTTGCTTTCAATCTAATTTAAAGGAAATTATGTAGAGGGAAAGAAGAGAAGTAGAAAGAAAAAAGTCTATGACATTAAGTTGATTTTGACTGAGCAAAGTAGGTTTTAGTGATGTAATGAAAGGTCATATTTTACATATAATGTTTATTTATCTAATCAAATAGAAAAAGCAGGGCCTCGTGTTTAAATCCAGAAGATCAGCCAATCTTTCTACCTCTTTATACTAGATCTCTTGGGATTCTGCACAGCGCTAAGGTTGGTGCTCCCCTTCTTTGTTCTGCCTGCAGAGAGGATCTGGGCCCTTCCTATCAGCCATACGCTGCTGCGTGCTGCTGCTCTCAACCAAGGTTATTGTGCAAGGGAGCTTTGATGGCCCTGGGGTACAGTGGGGATTACGGGACTTCAAAGTGGAGTTAAATCCCATGCACAAAAGAAATGTGGATATATTTTATTCCAGTCCTGTTTCACAGCTGTATTTTCATAGAGAGAATGAACTGATATTGGTTACTCTGGGTGTTCAGATGCGTTGGGTTTGAAATTACTTATAGTAATGTTACACTCACCTTGGCGGTACTTTGTGTGGTTTGTGCACTTTCATTTATGTAATTATATACATATTCTGTGTCTTTAATTTTCACAGCATCAATATGTAGAAATAGTAAATGATGTTTCTTAATAGATATTTTTTCAGTTAGAAAAGAAGCTAGAATTAAACTTTTATTTCCAATTCTTCATTTTATTCTTCTACTTTAAATAACATTTTAAATATTTTTATTATCTATATTGCCATAAATATTCTGGCTGTGTGATAAAAACACTTTACTCAAAACACACTGTGTTTATTACACATCAGTCTAATCGATTATTACAATTAATAGCTTTTTTCTGTTCCTTCTTGACTAGATTGTCAGAATGTCACAGTATCTAAAGGTGCTTACAATATTTTGGTGTCACAGAAGGATTCTTCAGTTAGCTAGTGCACTGCACCATGTCACCATGTCATATGTCACATGTCACATTATGATACAAGCAACAGAGTATTTTTCTGTGTTTTCTTGAAAAAGAAAAAAAACCTATACCCCTGCCAGCCCTGTCTTCTCACCTTTCCCAACCCAACAAACTGCTTTTCTAGATGCGTGGTTCACAAGATGCTGATTTACAGCATTTACGGTAAAATTAGAGTTCAAAGAAAATAGATTATTTCAATACGATGTTTGTTCAGTACTCCCCCACCCCTCCCCCAAGACTAAGTATTTCTTCACTTGTTAAAAATCTTCTCTAATGAGAAAAGCTATTTAAGAAACTACTGCCATTTTTAAGGTCTGGTAAATAATGATAATAGTTCTAGTAACATTCTAGTTCTATCTGGCTAATACTGTTCTGTATTTTAAAATTATTATGCAGACGTGTCTATGTATTTGGTATTTGCAATTTTCTGGTGAAGAATAAATAACTGTTTTTAATAGTGTTTCGCATATAGGCTGAACCTGTAATTGGGATCTGAGCCTGAATTTACATGAAATGTTGTGTAAGAACTTGTGTAAGAAGGCGTGAAATGTACAGTAAGACCATAGAAGCAGGCAAAAATTCAATTATCTCTGCCCTCGTGTTACAAAATAAAGTTCAAAAGCTTGTGTGTTCCCTGAATTGGACTTATGGTTTGGGCTTTTTCTTTTTTGGTACTATACTATGAATGTCTAATGAGGCATTTCTTAAATGTAGTTCTTGCTGCATAGCCTGTGTATATGGTTTACTGTATTTTTAGAAATTTCCTTATTTCACACTTCTTAAAATCCTTTCCACTTCTTAAGGATTAAAACCCCATCTTATCTTTATGGGTATTGCTGCTTTGAATTTAATTTCTATTTAAACCAGTGTAGAGCTGGCTTTCCAGCAGTGTGGTTAGCTGCAAGTAGGCTGTTGCCATAAAGATAAACTGTAGAGCTTTCCCAGCAATGAAGGTCAAAGGACACATGCACAGCTATTTATTTGCTTTTAAGACAGAAGGAATATGATTTATGCAGGATATTAGCTAATGTCATAGTGTTGAGCTTTGCAGGTGCGGCCATGGGATCCTGACCCCCCACTAATCCCCCTAAGTGCGGCGGGCATGCATGCAATAGCTTTGTTGTTGCCGTGCTGCTTCTTGACTTGCTTTGTGCACCAGTTTGAGAGGTGAGGCTGTGTTTCACTGGACAGGCTTCCAAACTTCTGGAAGCAAGTTACATTTAGGCAGTACATTTAGATGGAGTTACTGATCTTTCCATGTTCCTTCCAACCACTGACATTCTGTGATTCTGTGATACCCAGAGGTTTTTTTATTCTCATTGTGTGTGATACCTTGCTGGGGTTTGATGCTGGTTTTGCTCAGGTCTGTTTTAAACTTGTGCTGGAAGTACCTCCTAGAGTTGCACCCGTCTGCTGATGAAAAGTATGCCTAGCACACAGAACTGAAGCTATTGATTCTGCAAGGGATTCTCGGGGATGAATCTCTTGGTCCAGGCTTCATCCATGTGCACTCTGCAGTGGAATGACATTTCCAGCTATATCTGTTTAAAAGGCCCTAATAGCATGTCTTCAGAGGATCTGTAAATGATGCATCATGGCCCTGTATTACCTGCATTCTGTAAGAGGAAAAATTTAAAGTGGTGACTAATATTCCTTATGTGTTAGCGATGTGTAAGTGCCAGCTGAGATTTCATTAGATAACAATCCTTAGAGTAGGATTTACCTCATTCATTGATTTGCTTGATTCTGTTTGATAGGTTCCAAACACAAATATAAGCTGTAATTTTACATTAAAAATAATTAAGCAGTGGTGGTTTAACACTAGTCAACGTAATAGTAAGAAAAAAAATGGCAGTGATGAAGTCCATAATTATAAAAGATGATTATACTTGAAGGAAAACTAATTACTTTCATAGTTTGGCTGTAAGATTATTAACTGTAAAGATGTGGACGTAATTTCTTTGGCTTGAGATACTTTTTCACAAACAAGAGTATTGTGGCAATTTAAGAACAAATGCAGGGGAATTTTTGCTCTTAAGGTAAAGAAAAGGAGGGCTTATTATACTTTGTAACTTTTCCACACGGAGAGGGGGGGAGAAAGCATCTCTCCCACCAGATCGTGAAATGTTATATTGGCATGTGGATGCATATCAAAATCATGTAGTTCTTCCTAACCAGGATGTGAGATATATGGAAGACTCTGTTTGTGTTGTCAGCCCGCAGAGGGAGCCAGCAGCCTTCCATAAAGCTGCTGTGACAAAAGCTACTGGGAGCTGAAACACTTCCCCAGCACAAATTACCGTTCTTCTTTCTGATACGGTATTTATTCCTACT
>VXBZ01005904.1:201242-377454 GCA_013399135.1 Heliornis fulica | reverse complement strand
TTTTTTTAGTTTGAGGTTCAAGCATACTGTCCTCTGCACTACTCAAAGATGTATTTCACGATTTACGTGTTGAACTTAATAGCTATTGACCACGATGTTTCAAGAAGGGGGAGTGTGTGGTGGTGGGTGCTAGGTGAGGGAGGGGGCTCCGAACATGTCCCTCTGTGCTGGCACAGAACTTGGGCGGGGGGATGCAGCTTTCAGTGGTGCTCAGAGGAGAATGAGGAGATGTTCCCCCCTCTCAACCATGAGTCACATCTGTTTCAGTTTTGACATACAGCATTAACAATCCCCTGCATTACTTCTTTTTGAAAACTAAGTATATTACATTTTGTGAATGTTTGTATTTTGTTTAGTCCAGCAAATGAGGAAAAATGTCTACTTTTCACCTTTTTCCTGTCTCTAAGTAGAAGCAGAAGATGAAAAAGTGGTTTCATCCTTTTACTCCTTTCCACCCTTCCTCTTCTAGTCTTAGCATGTCAATCCCCAAAACCTGTTCACACACCCTTTGCTTTGTAAGCATCGACCTTTTATCCCACGAACAAATTTGTTGACAACTTCACTATAAAATATATCTCCTTATGGGAATGTCATGCTACGCACTCAGAAAATGTCTCCCAATACCTTAGCGAATCAGCAAAATATTTTAAGAAACGCATTATTTCTATGAACCAAATACTCTGATGGTTATTGGATTTGTCACAGTATATAGAGTTTCTCCTGTAACCATACTGACCTTCTGTCGTGGTTTAACCCCAGCCAGCAACTAAGCCCCATGCAGCAACTCACTCCCCACAGTGAGATGGAGGAGAGAATCTGAATATTAAAAGTGAAAAACCCATGGTTCGAGGTGTTAAGACAGTTTAATAGGTAAGGTAAAAGCCATGCATGCAAGTGGAGCAAGACAAGGAATTTGTTCCCCGCTTGCCATGGGCAGGCAGGTGTTCTGCCATCTCTGTCATGTGCTCAGGGCTCGGTCACATGTAATATTGACTTGGGAACACAAAGGCCATCACTCCATCTTCCTCTGCCTTCCCCCAGCTGTATATGCTGAGCATGACATCATATGGTTATGGAATGTTCCCTTTGGTCCGTTTGGATCAGCTGTCCCAGCTGTGTCCCCTACCAACTCCTTGTGCACCCCCATCCCACTCACTGGTGGGGTGGGGTGAGAAGCAGAAAAGCCCTTGGCTCTGTAGCACTGCTCAGCAATAGCTGAAACATCCTTGTGCCATCAACACAAATCCAAAATAGACCCACAACAGCTACTGTGAGAAATTAACTCAGTCCCATCCAAAACCAGCACACCTTCATATCAAATTGTGTTGCAAACTAGCTTTTTATGTCATCAAATCAGAAGAATGCTAAATTAATAATAAATAATCTCATTTTAAAAACCAACAGGTAAATAATTTTGTGCACCATCATTGAAGTTTTTGGTGTTTCTTTAACTTTTTGTTTGTTTACTATTTTGGCCTATGGTTTGAAAACAGCGGAATGGAGAACTGGTTTTAATTGAAAGCCTATGAAACCATTTGCAGCAGGACACCATATTTATGAGTGGACTTAGATCTCATAACTCCTTAGTGCCACAGAAATGAACAGGTTATGAAAGGCTTTTCTCCTGAGAAAAATATATATGCTATTTAGCCATAAATCATGATATGCTCTCATTATACCACAAAGAATTAAGTAAATTACTTATTCCTTCTCCCATGTGCTCCTGAGTCATGTTGTAAATGCTGGATTCAGTTGTTGAGTGATGCAAAAGCTACTGTCGCAACCTTTTATTCCCTGGGTGCAAATTAATCCTTTGCAATGTAATTGAAGGAAATTTATGACCTTATTTGCTGTACCTTGAGTATCATGAGCATGCAAGCGGGAGGGTATGCAGAACCACTCACCACTCTGAACTACTGTTGTGTGAAGCCTCAGGTCAGACAATATTTATTTTGTGTGTGAACTCCCTTGCACTTTTTTTAGTATTCCACTTATCTTTCTTTGTTTTCCTTAACATTATGCAGTGTACTTCTGTCCTGTGCAAAGTAAAATATCCACGATGTAAAAGTTACACTAGCAGTTAGTGGCTGGTGCTATGATAGAGTTAACACATAGGAGTGAGCAAGAGCAGTATGAATTCAACTGTATTTCATTGGATTAAGTGCAAATTTTATCATGGCTTTCAATACAAGAGAACTACTTGCAATAATCTCTGTAATTGAGGTTCTCTCTCTTGCATAAATTTCTTCAAAAGTTTAATACCAGCTCTGAATAAATACTGCTTTGTTTTAGTGGCCAGGTTCTGCTCTCCAGCAGACGAACTTGTAGCATTTGATGTGGATTTCAGAGGGGAAATAGTCAGATTTGAAATACAGAAGTATGTTAGTCTACATTCCAAGTGTATAAATTACACCTTTTGCTTGAAAGTACTGAATAAATGTACATCCTATAAAGACATTAAAACCCACCAGGTAGTAAGAAAAAAAAACCTAACCACCAAAAGAACCAAATGAGAACAAAATATTGTGATTTATAAAGTATGCTTCTTATAGCAGCATTTCTGAGTTTCATGTGCTAAACACCTACTCTTGACCTTGAATTGACCTTGAAGTTTATGAGCTAAAGGTAACAATTATGCAACAGGAAAAATATGCAGACAGGACTTTACTGCCTAAAAAACCCGCTGTCCTGTGTTTTTTTTGAATTAACACACTTTGCTGCTTATGAAAGTCAACTCAGTCCTGTTGGAAAGCAGAGGGAAAGGCGTGCCGGTAGCTAATGTGCAGAAATCTCAGAACAGAGTGGGGGACTAACGCCAGGCGGTGGCAGATGCATCGTGTTAGGTCAGTTCTGTGGGAGAAGTAACTGGCTTGCTCTTTGTGACATGTTCTGAACAAAGCAGGTTTGCCTGGAGAATGTCTCCAGGCAGAGATTTAATGCTGAACAAACTCAGTTGCAGTATAAACCTTGAAGGAGGGTGAAGTGAACCTTCGTCATCTAGAGCATTCACTTAAAACAAAGCGACCTTGTCATAAACTTGGTTTTATTTAGTTTGATCGTGTGCTACAGTCTCTATGAGGTGTCATCAAACTCAAACCTTCCAGTTGTGGTGCATTCATGAGGCATTATGGTGGCTGTATTGCATTTACGATACATCCCAGCTCTTTTTCTGAAAAGTGAAATTCAGTGTGAGAAATGACTCTTTTAGATTGTCATTTGGACAGTNAAAGAAGAAAACCACCCCAAAAATCTATTGTATCGTGATTTGTGACATAGATATTAGTCACCGATTTTGGCAATAAATGAAGCATGCGTTGGATTCTATTTTGCTCTTTGTTTTGCCACAACCACCTGCTTTTCCACAAGAGGAGTGATGTGAAGGTGCAGTTTCAATTTTCATATTTTTTTTATACATTAAGATCTTGGGACAAGTCGCTCAGTCTCTGCACCAGGTGAACAGTGATATTTTTATCTACTTATCTCCCAGACGTGCTTAGGGAAGATGCTGAAGAATGTTTTAAAGATAGAAAGGGCTGAAACGTTAAGGTTTGTTCCTCTCAGGCTGAATGAAATGGTGTCTGTTGTGCTGTCCCATCTCTGCACTGAGGACTAAGCAAGCCGAGAAAATTCCAGGGCATTGCTTTGAACAGCAGGTGTTAGGTTGCTGTGTCTTTCCCAAACAGATGTTTTCGCTACAGAAAGACAGACCAAATGTTCATAACCCAATTCTAGAAACATTTAAATCTAAATGTTTAAATGCATGGATGTATTTCCTTTGTATTAAAACTGCAATGTTATCATCGTTAAAATACTAGCTAATGATGAGAATGTTCCCTGAATGCTTTTTCACAGCGTAGAGGTAATGAATATGAATATCACGTGAAAACAGGGCACATTTTCCCTCAAGAACTAATCAGTATAGATGCCATGAATGAACTCTCTTGGGCATAATACGCATCTTGGGTGACAAAATTCCCTAAAAGCATCAGAAAACATTTTCTTTCATTTATGCTTCAATGGAGAGGTTTCTAATGGCTGCAATACCCTCTTAAGTGATAATGAAACCCTGTCATCTTATATTTTCTGCAAAATTAGGTGTGAATGCTATTCTTGTTTTGGAAATTAAAAAAAAATGAATCCCTCTGCCCAGCTGGCTTTTTCTGGGAACTATGGGGTTCTTTTGTAGGCAGAATAAAATTGATCTCTTCAGTACGGCCAGTGTGAAATACGGTTTGTCCTTCTTACTACCTTAAACATTTGTTACACTGCTGTTCTAGCCTTCATGGACCTTAAGGTAAATTATGACATCTCAGATATGATTCATTTTCACAATTTCTATAAAAATAACTAAATATCCTGGTGCATTCAGGAGCACATCTTTCCCTGACTCAGCTTTAGCCCTGGTTACATCTGGGGCTGACACCAGAGGGTCCAGGTGTGCAGCTACTCATCAGTTTGAGGTTGAATCTCTTTCTTGTTTTCCTTTCAAATGCATCCATTTCATCTCCAAAACAAAGAAGGAAATTTTTTTGAAGTCTAATTATTTGGCAGTATAGCAAAAAACCTTTTTCCCCAGGAGAAGGCTCTTCTTGTTTGGAAATTGACTGTCTTTCAGAGAGGAGCCCAGAGCTCTGTGCTGGGCATTGTCTGGTAGGTTTCAGTAAGGTTCAGAAGCTGTTCTGAAGACATTCTGGTCCTGTAATGCATCATTACTCACAGTCTTCAAGGCAGTCTCAGAGATGAATAGTACACTGCATGTACATAGTGTTTCTTATCCTAGAATCGTTAGGTCACTTACTGTACTGGCTCTCCAGAACGCGTGTTTTTTCATAGTTGAGAGTGAGAAACGTAGATTGTGTCTTAATTCATCTTTGTCAAACTAACATGTCAACTTAAACTGTCATTGTGTCATTCTGAGTTTTATTAATACTGAAAAAAAAATGACTTGGACTAATATTTTAAATCAGTACTATCTGCAATAAAATGCAGAGATCAGGAATTCAAGTTGTTGCATGCATACTTCCCATGTGAGTGCTGCAACTTTGTCTTCACAAGGTGAGAAAATCTTCGCTGGCCCTGGGGATAACTGCCAGTTTGCTGAGCTTAACAATCATGAAACACAACCTGCTACTCCTTATTCAGGGTACTGCCCTTAGAGGAAGGTGCTTGACAGTGGGATTTAAAATTTAGCAGCATATGGAAAAGATAACGTGGGCTGAATGAGACGTCGTCTTCCAGTGCGTCGCCTACTCCAAGGAAAATTGTAGTGGTGTGTGCTTTTCCTGCATGGGAAAGGCAAAAAAGTGCATGACAGGACACCCCTGGGTAACAATGTGTGAGTAGGTGCCTAACATATAGTAACTGTTGGGTTTTGCTCTCGTGTCCTATGGTTTTCTCAGTAATGTTTTCATCTGCTGAGGAGCAATAACCTCAGTGTGCTTAAAACGGCATTTATGACGATGAGTACGATTGAATTTTGGGGTTTTGGTTTGGGCTGTTTTTGCTGTGTATGTCAACTTGTTTTCTCAGCTTCACGTATGATATGGCCTTAGTTTCTGCTGTGTATTAATATCACCATATGCAAGAAATAAAACACAGAGAAAGGATAAGTGCCTTTTCCAAGACCACACAACAAGTCGGTAGCAGAACTGGAATGAAACCACAAGAATTCCTGGCTCCTAATTAGATTTTAAGGCATTTTGGAGGGCCTCATCCAGCCATATAGAGAATAGTTTCTGCAAAAAAGTAAGTTTACAGCATGTCCAAAGGTTGATTTACACTAATTTGTGTTCTGTAGTATGGCATAAACAGGTGTTTGATGGTACTGTCTACCTGCTGTCATCCTTCTGATTGATTTTTCCAGCCATTTGGTGGTACTGTGCTTCTGGTAATAAAGAAAAGCTAATGTAAAGAGGTCAGCAGTAGCTACAGCAGATGGTTAAACCACATGTCTTGTCCTTCGTAGCATTCTCACAATTTGGTCCTTTAGGGGAGAAAATGTGAAAGATAGGACAAAAAAAAAAAAAACCAACGTCATGCAGCCCAGTGCACCAAGTAGGTGATAGAGATAAAAGGTTCTTCTGTAACCAAATTCAGCAAGTAACAGGCATTGCTTCAGAGGCAGAACTGGCGTGCATGTTGCTGAGGGTATTTATTGCTCATTCAGAGAAAAGTTGATAAAGCCAAACGTTTTGGGGGGAAATTTTATATCGGTTCCTATCTCCTTGAATGTGAACAGTGGATTTGGGGGTGTGGGGAGGAGTGGAAGTGCCCAGCATCATATGCTTTTAGATAAATATTTAGGGTGTTTTTAAAAGCCTGTTTATATTTAGCCTGGTACATTTGCATTCATGGATCAGTACAATATCATATAAAAGTGGATGGCAGTCTTTTACGTTCACTGCCAAATGGTGTAAGTGGCAAACTAAGGAGAATTAGCCCGATAGCTCCATTCTTTTCACTAAGTTTTTATAACAACGGTATACAGTAGACTCCCCTAATTAAAAGCAAACAAATACAGAGAAAATTGAATTGATGGCATCATTTAGAGTACCTGTGTGATTTAGAGAGCAGATTGTTCGTAACCTAATGGAAAGTTTAACAAGCCGGCCTCTTCCTCGCTCCGCTGCACAAGCGGCCTGGGAACTGGCGAGCTGTCACGAGAGGACCTGGCACTGTTGAATGCTTGGCCAGATTCATTGCATATTGAATTTATGCCTTACAGCTACTTCTTTTTTTTTTTTTTTTTTTTTTGTGGGGGGGTGTAATGGCAGCAAATTTAAACTGCATCTTTTTAAGGTCAAGACTCTCAAGCGTGAGATTCTTCCGCTGCACCTTTTGCAGACTCTTAACTTGGATTCCTTTGAACTGGGAAAAGGATGTTGTTTCTGGCCAGGCTTACCTGGCAGCAATCAAAATGAGGTCAGAGAACTCAACATTTATAATAATAGATGGATTTTAAGTAGTTGATACCTACTTTTTTTTTTTTGCTTTTTAGACAAGTTTTGTTTGTTAATAGAACAAAAGAATTTACTCAAACTACTAAAAGCAACACTGCCCCCAGGATACTTAGTTGTCTGTATTACGCATTGGCATTTTAATGTGCTGTTTCATTTGCTGGGCAGAGCAAGAGGGGTTTTGTTGTTTTTTATTTGTGCCAGGCCTTTATACTGGGAGAACTCCTAGCCAACTTTTCTTTATTCTTGAAAGACCGATTCTCTTCACCAGCTGCCTTGGTCCGAGCACAAGTGCTAACTCAGCGCTGGCAGGCTCCCCTTAGTGGGAACGCATTCCTTCCTTTGCAGGATACCGGGAAAGCAACTGGCGCTCCGGGCAAGTCCCGGAGGATCGATAGCTCTTTCAGTGGGATGCTCTTTGATGGTGAGAAAGTAGCCAGCTTTGTTAAGCTGTTGATCAGGACAGAGTCTGGACTGCAGAGCCCGCTGTTCACCAGGCCAAATACCTGTTTCTCAAGACCCTGACCGGCAAAGTGGATTTTTCCTATCAGAATAAAAAAAATAGAGAAAGTTAATGGAAAAATTTGCTATGAGAAGTAATTTAGCATCAGTATGCACAAAGCTGAACTTTATCGATCCCTTCAGGAGTTGCTTTTTTTTTTTTTTTTTCTTTGTGAAAAGTGCTGATCTGTCACAGTTTTGAGATTTTGTGGGTTTTTTTCCTTTTAAAAGACCAACAGGAAATACTGTGATCTCAATGCTGAAGATAAGGGACTATGTAGTTGTTGAAATGACAAAGATTGTGCTTTCATGAATGTAGGAATTTTTTTTCTAGTTTAATCTAGAAATGAAAGGAAATTATAGAAGACTAAGGAACTGCTGTAGCTAAAGTGTCGGTTGTTCCAATTACTGCATCTTAGAAAAAGAAATTTCTGTACATCCCTGACTTAATACCAAAGTATGTCTCTGAAATGTTTCTTCTGTCAGTTCTTTTTTTAATTGGAATGTCAAGTCAAGAGTCCCGTATGACTGGAACAAACTGTTTCAGTATAATCGCATTGCAAGCTATATTTATCAGCTTCTTTGACTGTTGAAGTTTTATAGCAACCAAAGTTTCCCTGCTCAGAGTCCTAGCACATGTTCAGAAGATGTATGATACAACTGGAGAGTTTAAATTTGTGTTGTTGTTTATTAAAAAAAAAGATAAAACCCCAAAACAAACCACCTGTAACAGGGCTGTGACCGGTTTTGAACTTCCTATGAAACAGTAAAAGTAAAAATAACCTTGAGGGTAGGCATCAGGGCCCCTCAATCCTCCCTTGTAACTCAGCTTGAGCAAGAGCTGTTGTTTGCATGCTTCTTCCCTTGTGCTACCTCAACTTTCCAACTGTCTGAATCCAGGTACCTTCTTGAAAAGCAGAAGTTGCACTGGAGACCTTCTCCAGCCGCATTGCAATCTGGATCTGGGTTTCCTGCTTCCTGCTGAACTCAGCTTTCAGGGGCAAGTTGGCTGGGATATTGAAGCAATGCCACTTTTCTGAGAGAGCTCTGCTTTAAAACGAAAGCCGCTATGACTGTGAATGGGGAAAAAACCTGATCTGGTTGGTACATGTTAGATATGTATGGAGCACAACTGCCATGACAGTGACTGGGGTGCTAGTTTCTAGGCTGACCAGGGGCCAGGCTCAAGCGGAGCACACCATGGTTTGGAACAATGGAATTGTGGTTTAAACAAATGCTGACTTTTGTGTGCCTGCAGCACCCTCAGACCCAGAGGAAAGCGCTTGGGGAGTTTTAGTGCTGCTTAGGATGTACTGGAATTCAGGAAATTTTCATCTGGAAATTTGGAGTTTGAAAAACTTTGATTAGTTTTATTATGTTTTGGATGTGGTCTGTGATATGTCCGAGTATTGGATTCCCCAGTTGTGCAGGAGAATTACTCACAAAAGTATTTCCTGAAGTACTGTGCACTCTGTTAACTCTTAAATAGCTGGTATACCAACCTGGGCATGAGAAGCTGCCATTGCTGTCTCTTCATGATCTAATGTCCTTTACAATGATCCCACTACAGAAACTGTGACAACTGAGTTCAGAAGTTGTACTGTGCCACTGGAGCAGCTCTTTGAAGCAGGCTTGAAAATGTGTTACACGACTACTGCAACTTCGATTGATGCTAATATTTGGGATATTTTTGTTCTGCTTCTCATTTTCTGTGAATTCATAGAGTTTAAGGCTAGAAGGGGCAAACTGATCATCACATTCAACTGCAGGAATATGAGAGTCAATAAATGCTGCACTAAAGCATTTTCTTCAGCATTCCTATCATTTTCGGCACATATTGTACATATATTACTTTTCATCATGAGGTAAAGCTGGTTTTGCTGTAAGGGAATTATGTGACTGTGAAACAGAAGCAGTCATTAAGTTGAGGACAGGTGCTCTGTTTCATAGGTTGATCTCTGTCACTGGATTATTCACCTTTTTAGAAGAAGAACATAGAAAATCAGTAAGTAATTCTATCCTATTCTATGCACAGCAGCCCTGCACCAGCAGGGTTCTCTGCTCAGCAGACATTGGACTGGAGTATTAACTTGAGAAAAACACTTCACTTTTTCTGAGCAGCCTTCATGGCACTTCCTAGTGAGAAATGTGGAGCACTGGTGCACAAATTCAAGCTGTTATTTTTTGATCCTGGTATAAAACCAGAGCCAGTTTTCACAGGATCACAGAACGTTAGGATTGGAAGGGACCCTGAAAGATCATCTAGTCCACCCTCCTTGAATACATAAAGGTAATTTTTCTCCAGTAGGTCATACCAGATAGGACAAGGTAAACCACTCTTGAAAGTGGCTTCATCAGGTTTTTAATTCATAGCACAGCTCTGCATTGTGAGCTTTAATGTTGCTGTGAAGATGAATTGAGAAGGCAGAATTGGCTGTAGTGGGCTTTCCTTTATACAGAATTGCTTTGATCTTTCTTTCTAGAGCAAAGCACACACAGACTTGCACTCGTATTTTTTGCATCCAATATAGGCCGGATGGAGCTTTTGTTTTTAAAGCAAGTGGAAGACGTTGTCCTGCAATCTGTTAGTAAGCGAGAGACACGGGTTGAGCAGCTGGCTGTGGTGTGTGTTGCCTGACTTTTCTTCTGCCCACGCTGGCAATATACCTAAATGTTGCCTGGCACGTTTTGAATAAAGATTGTATTTGTCCCATAACAGTTTGTCCTCAAGTAGGTTGATGCTTTAAAACCTTTAATGAGATGCTCCTTGAATTGCAGTGATTGGCAGTGCGGGCAGGGATACCAAAGCACTGAAGTGCTTGCGCAGCAGTACTAAGGTAAAGGTCTTGCTCAGAGCTTCCTATTGTGTAAGCACCAAAGCTGTAATTACATAAACAGAACCGTTTCAGCCAGCCCAACGTGTCATTATGGGTTTTCCAGCTAATCTGTCCATCCATCTTAATGGTGCAGAACTTGTGCTGCATGTCACTCTCTGCCTTTGTTCCACTCCTTCATCTCCTGAAACGTCTGTCATGAAGAAAGTGTTTATCTTGAATTATGTGTTGTAGAAGGTTAGAGTGCACACTTCTGAAGCTTGGCATGAAATTCCCTAAACAAACCTTGCCAGTTGCTTCTTGAAAATAACTAAGGTATGGATTTCAGATTAACATTGCGCATTAATGTTTTTGGAAGCACTTTAAAATAACGGCTGCGGTGTTGGTGAATAAAGGAATCTTGTTGAAGTGCATGTGACATCCGCATTAACAAATCAGCTTATTCATTGTAATGAATATTATTATGATAAATATTATCTTAATGCACAATGATTAACAGTTATTGCAGATACTTTTTATTAACTGAAACATTTACTTGTATTACATTTTAACTTAATAGAGCACAAGATTTAGACACTTTTCTACTTGGATGTTTTTGTATTGGGCTAATGCTGGTATTGTGTTGCTGTACAAACACTGGTGGGACAGAAGGTACGTGGGGAAGTGGAGATCGCAGTGCGAAGGCTCAGGGACCTGCCGGAGCTTGAGGCACAAAGAGGATTACACTGGGAACTGCAGAGAGTCTGAGTCACAAGAAGCTCACTGCTGTGAAATGAAATGATTTCACTTCAGCCTTTCTGCTTCTCTCTTTCCAACGGCTATCTTTAAGCTGTAATCTTTTCCTTACCCTTCTGTTTGAAATGGTCTGTGCTGGATTTCTTGAAGTTATACACAATATTCTGATTCTATTCCTGTAGCCAGCTGTGCCTGTTCTTATGTGACACTTCTTTTTCTGAATCTGACATTTATTTATTTCTTTTTAATTCAGCAGTAATATAGTTCTGTGTTTTTTTATATAGTTTGTAGTAAGACGCCTGGAAAATTTGTTAGGGAGAGTGAACAAACAAGCTACGGACATTTTTAAGAAATAAGATATTTTCAGGAGGTTTTTTGGGCTCTCAGGGTTTGTTTACCTTAAATTAACCTCTAGAAACAAATAAAAGAGAACGAGTTTATTAAATACATCTGAGTATTTTGCTTTCTTAGAAGTGAGGATGCTGCTTCTCCCCATCATATAAAATATTTGCTGTTCACTCTTGAGCAATTTATGGAGGTATATACTAAATCTTAAGAATATGAATACTTCCATATGAATCAATAGGATTAATCAGGCTCAAAACTAAAAGTATGTTTATGCACTATTCCTACTGAAGCCCAAAATTTGTTCTATAATCCAACTAGAAATCCTCTACTTTTTGCCCCACACTTCTTTTTTGTGTTTCAGAAACAGCACACTGTTGTTTTTCCTGATGAAGGATTTCTGAATAGCTGATATCAAATCTAAGGGGAATTTGAAAATGCACATAGCACTCAGTAATGCCATTAGATAAGGCAAATTCCATAATTAAAACAATGCTTCCAGTTTAAATTCAGTTAAAATCCAGTTGGTGATTTCCGCTTTCAAATAAAACTCTTGCAATCTGTTTAATCTCAGAGGAATCGTCAGTTTGTATTTGAACTTAAGACTGATTTTCCTTTAGGATCCGATATTAAATTGGGAAGAGTGTGTGTGGATGCTGCATCTACTGTAAAAATAATGTCAAGGTCTTCCAAATACTCATTAAACGTATGCGTAAAGCAAAAGAGTTTAATAAGACATAGGTGGCATTTGAAATTTATTTATTATAATATCTATTTATTGAACGTCTGGAGTAGATCCAACTGTTTTAAATCAACTTCTTTATATATAATCAAACTGCATAAACAACAGCGGGAGACACAAATGATTATGCACCTTTTTGTCAAATGAAAAGGATTAAGGAAAGCAGGACAGGAATGGTTGGCTGTAATACCGATTAGTTAATATAATACCTAACAGTGGCATTCCCACTGTCTAGATCTACTTAGGAAGGATAATGGTGTACCAGTTTGGGAGTTTCAGGTTTATACAAATGCTAATAGGTAACTTCTGCTTTAGGAACATGTAAGGGCAGATGATTTATATGATGCTCAGATGCTGATACTTGTCCAGGGTCTTTTTAACAAGATTGGACTTCTCACCAAATCTGTAGATAGCATTGTTGTGCTAATGTCATTATTTAATGACTTTTAATGGTCTAATGGTCTTTAGTTAATTCTTAGAGGAAATCAGTGCACTGTATAATTGCTTAGGAACTAGCCTGCTCCTCTAGTACTTGAAATGTCTAATTTGTGTTGCACTAAACCTCTCATAAGTGAAAAATAAGAGAGAACTAGGGTGCCATAAATGACATTTCTGTAATCTAGGTCACTGACACAAAAGTAGCTCTGAAAGGGATGCATTCACTACCGCACCCAAACTTTGAACTGTTCAAGTAAATCTCTTCTATTGATCTTTAAGATTCCTCAGCTGTTCCTTGAAATTCCAGTTATCTCTCGGTAAGAATGTTAGAAAGTATATTGTTTCTATTTAAGGACCACAGAACTTGCAAATAAACTTTAAAAATTGTTAACAGATTTATTTCTACCATTATGTTTTCTGCTGAGATGCACTGGACAAAATTTTGGAATTTTCATAAGTATGAAAAATCTCCAGGAATTTGACACTTACAGACTCCTCTCATAACATGAAAAATCACGCTAAATAGTTACAAATGTGGTATAGCCCAAAACCTTAGAATTAAAAAAATGGAAGGTCTTGGCAGACATAACACTGCGGAATTCTTCTCCGTTCTGCCTGCGTGTTGCAGCTCTTATCACTGAAATCCTTCTCTCAGCTGCCGTTGCATACAAAATTAGATCCTCAACACAGCACTGAATTCTGTGTTTATTAGACTAGATTTCCCTTTAGGCAATTAAGCATTTAAGATGAAATCCTGACTTCATTAAAATAAAGGCCTGTATTTTGAGTCCATTTTAGAGTTACTAAGTTTTTTTTCTTTCTATTTTAGTTCATTTATTTGCGTTACAGTCGTAGTAAATATTCTGGTGACAAGTGCCAAGTCTCTGTCATGAGGAGCGTATGACGGAAGTGCTAAGACCACGATGCTAGCTCATTAAAATAGCTCTTGTACATGAGAACAGTTCTGTTTAAAGCTAGTTTATTAATAAAATCAACCTTATTTATAACAGGTCCCTGGCACTGGCTTTGCTACACCCTTGCCCAGTGCTGGTGAATTCACTTCTCTTGGATGGGGAGTTCCAGTGTGTTTGGGAGATATATGATCTACATTTCATAGATTATTTCTACACTGAATAGACACCTACCTTTGCTATTAATGATCCTGCCAATTTGAAAGCTCTCCCATTGTCAGCCTTGTCTAATCACACTCACATAGTTACCTGTTGTTGTAAAATTTTCTAAAATATAATCACGTTTCACCAAAATGTTAATGCGCCATGTTTTATTGCAGAACAGCAAATTATGTGATCTGAAATGAATTTCATGTAGGTTTGTTACGGACGTCCCAGTTGGGTGTTGTGGGCAGGGACTGAGCGAAGAGACCATGAAGGCACAGTGGAGTCGGAGGACTGGTGGTGCTACTAAGGTAGTAGGAGCAGTAACCTAAGAGCTACTGGCACCTATGCCTAATGCTGTGAAGGTCCCTGAGGTGACAGCCACCAAAGGAAAGCTCTGCCCAGGATGTCATGAGATCTTAACGAGGTCATAGGACTTTATGTTAGTTCCTGCTGCTAGAGTATTTGGGGAAATTTATTATGGGGTATTTTAATGTGATTGTGGGAATGTGCAAGATTTGGTATGGGATATTTGGGGAAAGGATCAAAAGGTTGAGGAAGGTGGGTCAGGGAGAAGGTGGCATGGGAAGATGGAGGGAAAAGCTTGAAGCAGCTTGTCACTTGTAAGCAGGTCTGAGTAAGTGCTGGGCCTGATTGCTGCAATCTGTATTCTTACATTGTCTTTCCAGCCATCTAGCTATGTACTCCCTGTGCCATGACTCTGCCTGTACAAACCCAAGAAACACTGAGGTGGGCTAGTGGACTAGAGGGCCTGAGAGACAGCCACCAGCAGGCAAGGCTGCAGACCTGAGGGCTCCTAGGTTGCTGGGGATGGTGGAGCCGGGCTCAGAGGGACAGTTTTGAGGCCCACCAGGCATCTGGACCAGGACAGCTACAGCTCTTCATAGAAATTAATGGTTTTTTTCCCCGTTGCTGGTTCATATTTAGTGCTTGGAAGTCAGGGATTACAAATAGAACTGTCTGGTTAAAGACGGTTTATTTTCTGTGTGTTTAATGTATGAAAGTAACTAGCAGGTGACTAGTAATAAAGAATTTGGTTCGTTCCCTCACATTAAGTTGATTTACTGTTACAAAAGCAGACACAAATTTCCTCTCTTGTAGACGGGTGCTCTCTCAGCATTCCTGAGATGCCAGAATAAGCGTGTGGACTCTCTTACATAAATAATTGTGCTCAGACAGTAATATATGTGTTTATAAGAATTGCTTTTTTTTTTTTGTTTAATTCCACGTGGATTTTTTGTGAAAGCCAAATACAACATAACACAAATGGCAGGTGGAGAACTTCGGTGAAAGATTTAAAAGCACAAAAGATAAAAGGGTGTCTAATGAGAATAGGAAAAAATTCTCAACAGATTCTTCCCACAGATTCTTCTTGCTAAAGATGTGATAAACAAATTCTAGATGTGTATAAAACTTTCCTTGTAATGTTCACAGCTACTAAATTGATAAAGGTTCTCGCAGTAGTTTGAGCTGTTTGAAGCAATGCATTTACCCATCTAGAACTGTAACTCAGAAGTGCAGCAGGTTGTAGTCAAGTGTCTTTTGTGCCTGGAAAAGGTGAACTGTAACATATCTCAGTGATTGACTTACGTCAATGAGGAAAAAGCTTTTTTTCTTAACTGTACTTTGAATTGGAGTTTTTCAAATGATACAGTTTTAGCTAGAGAGTGCCAATGAAAAATGTCGTGTGAGCTGAATGAGATGTAAGTTAATGCTTGCAGAAATTTCTTAATGTGCAGCTCCGTGAATACACTCAAATATGTTGCTATTCAGAGAAAAGGAAAGAAAAAAAAAAAGAAAAGAAAAAATGGGATCTGTTCAGCCATTTGTTCTCTCTGATATCACAGGATCAAACACTGCGCTTGTGCTGCGACATGCTTGTGAAGGCCTTGCACGTATGTGGGAACCCAGGAGCTGGTTCCTCTAGGGTTATAACAGTGTGTCAGTGTATGTTGTACAGAGGTGGCAGGTGGCAGTGAAGGTGAATACACACAGAATATGCAAGAGTTGTTACGATGGAGCACAGGTTTCAGGTACAGGTATGCTTCTTAAAAGAGGAAAAGCAACAAACAAATCATACAGTTGGGTTTTTTTCCTTCTAGAGAGCTATTAAATGCTTTAAATCACTCTATTTCACAATTGAGTATTTTATATACTCACCAAGTATTAGGGAAACCAATAAACATTTTAGAGGGCTTTAAATGGTATTGGAGGTATTATTTTTTGTGCTTATATAAGGTATAAGTACCTAAGTTCAAAGGTAGGGCTTATACAGTGTCATAAACATAATCCTAAATGACTGAAATAGATTTCTGACTCATAAGAATATCACAACTTTTAAGATTGACATAGTGGATCTTGTTAAGTATTCAAAATATGTATTTACATGTTTCACTGGGAATTTGGGGAATCTCACATTTTCAGATGTGAAATTCATGTTCTAGGCCTGCTGCTGTTACACTATACTATTAATATATCCTTTAGAGTCAGGGGATGTAACCATATGTGGGTGGATAAGGGAAACAGTTGGTGGAAACAGAGGAAAACATTTTGATTAAACATTTTTGGTGTTTTGGTGGGATTTTTTTATGTTTGTGCTTTTTTTTTTTTTTAAGGAAAGAAAGCAAATGGCTATTTGAAGCTGCTCAGAATATTGAAAACTCCCAGAACTGAAAATCAGTGCACAAATCACAAATGAAATTCTTTCAAAATGCCCTATTGGTATGCTGTCTAGATATGTGTGCACAAGACAGATTTATCTATGTACTGCATGACATGCAGAAGCCAACTCAGACGTTTGGAGATGTCTGTGTGATGGATCACACAGTCTCGTGATAAATGAGTTCATTCTCTGTGTGTAGTGGAATACAAACAATGTGTGTGTTGTGTGTCCAGAACCTCATTGTAAGTTGTCCTTGAGGCTTAGTGTTAGTTAAATGGTTTTCACAAAAGTATGAATGAAAGTAGGAATAGCAGCCTTCTGATAGACCTCAAAGAGGAGCTTGCCATGAAAGTAGGCTTTTTATGGAGATGCCCAGAAGATAACAAGAACTAATTGTCATAAATTAGCAATAAAAAGAAAAACAAAAAAGCCCAAAGCAATCTATATGAGGATAATTCAGCAAACAGATTAATTTGGGAGGTTATGGATTCATTGTTCAATGGAATAAAGCCCTGAACAATGTGATCTAAATCTAGTGTTGGTCAGGGGAGAGCAGGGGTTTTGACTGGAGATGTCCAAAGGGCCTTTTGAACCCAAATGGTTCTGTGAGTTTTCCATGCTTGCAGTGAACTTTTGCAAAATCTGCCTCCCAGTATAAGTTGTTCCCTACTGCAAAGGTTGATGACTGTCCTTCCAAAACAGCTGTAGTAAAATCTATCTCTCATTTTATAAAACAAATCAGAAACCCTTTCTCTTACAGGTCTAAACATAGCATTACAGTTAAGTACAGTGTTTCTTCAGTGACTTGTAAGGTGCACTCTCTTGAGGTGATATAAGGTTTCTTGGCATCACAAAACTCTGAGCATGAGCCTCTACACTTGCATTAAAATTGTCCTGCTGACACTGTCAAACTCATCTTCTAGGACTGAAAGCCCCTGAATCCTAAACAGCTTCACATTTTGTTTCTCTTGATGGTCTTTGAATTGGCTGGTAGGGGGAGCTCTTGGTTGGAGTTCAGTCCATCCGATTGATATTGTTTTTCATTTTTATTATTATTCACTAGAGGACTGACTGTTTAAATGCTTGAGTGAAAAGACTGTTTTTTTCCAGTTACTGTGTTCAGAAAATATTCATTCTGGTACAGAAAGGAAGAAACTGGGCAGCATGAACAAGAACCTCTGATGTTCAGCTCTAAACTGCAACAACTTGATCCTTGTGAGGAAGTAATTAGCAGCGTGTATTTACCTAGTATTGCCACAGCTCTTTAAAGGTTCAGTTGTATTTGTAAATGGGATGTAGCATTGAAATGATACCTTGATAAACTTCACTGTGCAGATCATAAAACTAGCAGGGTTCATTTGTGTTTAGGGTTGTGCTCTGTTCCAGCATTTGGAAAGTGTTTGATTTGGCTGCGGTATCCCTCCCAGCTCCCACCCTGATTCAGATTGTGCTTTTTCATTTTTCCTTTTCTGTGCTGGATGGGGTGGCTGAAGTGGTCCTTCGCTTTCCATGCTGAGCTAAGAGCAGAATCACAGAGTTGTTTCTTCCCTGGGGGCTGGTGTGGGAAGGAGTTGGAAACATCTTTCAGTCTTTCAAATTCAGGAGTAACTGATGCTTTTTGAATCCTCCAGACTGTGGTCTGTAGCTTACCAGTAGACATGTTATGTGGTTTTGTCCCCATCTGCTTGTTCCTGGCAATTTCTAGGAGTTCATAGGATCTTCACCGCCAAGAAGTCTGATGTCTTTTATGTAGACCTGGAAACCAGCAGAACGCAGCCAAGTAATGTCAATGTTCAGAACTCTTAATATGAAACTCTTGTGCAGCTCCTGTTCTGGTACATTTTGTAGTGCCTGAAGGGCAGCTCTGGATGAAGCCTGAGGGCAATACCTGAGGAATGAAAGTGTCGTGTGAGATGTGTTTCACCAGGCTCTGATGTAGGGTGCAGAGGGGGAGCAACTCACTTTCAGAGGCACTGTTGAAGGTAGCTTAGCTTATTCAGTCAGAAACTGCTTGTGATGTACTCAAACCTCCAACCTTTGTATCAGAGGGCAGATACTTCTTAATGTATCCTTTCCTCTTTAGGACAAGGATCCAAACACATTAAGACACTCCCAAGTGTAGGCACTTGAGTTCAGATGCTATATGTAGGTTAAAAAACCCCAAACAATCCAAACTAAAACGTCTAATTTCTGTTAAGTTTCTTTTCCAGCTGTTAGAAGTGATCAGTGCACTTGTGTGTTTGTTTCCTACCCAGACACAGAAATTATGTGCAACTACTGGCTCTGGGGGTGAAATGTGCCGGCCAGTACTACAGGCTGAACCCCGTGGAGGGAGCTGGCACGGACAAGTTCTCTCACTCTCTTCCCTGCTACCTTGGGCTGTTGGAAAGAATTGATCTGCATTCAGATGAGCCTTTTCTGTTCCTGTTTCCGCAGTTTGAAATGTTGACTCTTTGCTTGCAGATAATCTTTTGATCCTTCTTTGTCTGGCCCACAGACTTGTAAATCATGTCATTCATGTCCTCATGGTTGCCAACAGTATTAATGTTTAAAAATAAAGCAAGCCAATATATTTTCTTATGGCAGACATCCTGGAGCCCTCTGTTTTGTATGTTACAGGCATCATACTACACAAGGGCCAACAGAAAATTCCTGAGCCTTAAGTGATGGAAACAAATTTCTATTATCCAGTTTAAGGAAAAAAAAAGGGGGGGGGTGTATTGCAAATTAGGAAACATTTTGGGGCAGCAGATTTTCAAATAAATGGCCCTGATTCAAGCAAAACTGCAGTGACTCATAATCATATCAGTGTAACATTTCTCCCTCCCACTAGACTGTTTTGGCTTTTCCAACTGACTAATAAGAGTATCTGACAGTCATCTTTATTTCTAATATACTGGAAATATACTCAAGGATTTCCAAAACCGTTTTAAGACAAGCATAGTATTATCAAAGAGCTCTTGGGATCCAGGTGCTATTTGCTAAATGATTTCTTTTTCCCCACCGTTTAAAAAACCCAAAGAGTATTTGAAAATAATTTCAGTCACTTAAAAGGTTTTGACAGGCATTCTGCTGGTGATACTCAGATAATTAGTGATGGTTTATTTTACAGGGACTGTTTCAATTTGGGTACATGTAGATTTAAAAAAAAAAATCATGTTTCATATTTCTGTGTGCATACCTAAATAGACACATACACCATTAGATGTGTAATTCTGGAGTAAACTGGTTGCGGCCTCTGTTGTTGAGTTGCCATACTCTTCTGGATGTATACAATTCCAGTTACATTTTGCTTTGAGAAGCTCATGTACTTACCTTCCTTGTGACGAGATTTAAGCTGTGCCAGAGACAAATTCTTGTTTTTCTTTTTATTGGAACTACTAAATATTAAAAATTACCACTTGCTTTATGCCAGCTGTAATTCTGGGAAAACTATGGGTACTTGATTAAATGCTAATGGCATGGGAGAGCTCCACAAGCTGAAGTTCAAACTGCTCAAACAGCAACAGAAGAAAGAGCAATAGGAAGGCAATGTTGGAGATGTCTGGGAGCTTCTCTGACTCCCCTCAATACCCGAGCATATCAGAGGTCCTCTTCTTCTTGAAGAGGACTACTTGGGACACGAACTCTCCTGATTTCAGGTATCTGGACAGAAGGCCATATTAGGCTTCCTGCTGATCGTCCCTTCAACTTAGCATGTGTCAGCTGTGGCACATCCTCTCTCTCAGACCTGCCAAAGAACAGCTTTCAGTTGCAGGCCAGTTTTCTGTTCAGTAGGCCAGTATAGTGAAGGGCTGAGCAAAGGTTCGTTGTACAGCTGTGGTGGTATTTGATGGTTGCATGAAACAGGATTTATTTTTCTTTTCTTTTTTTAAACACATGCTTACTTCATACTGCTTTAAAATTTGTGTTGTGACCTTGTGCATGCAAATTCAGGGGATACAGGTTTTCAGTATCTGGCAGAACTTATGTGTATTTTTATATTAGGTTGGTCTTTAAATGCATAAATACACACTAAGTTTTCCAAAAGAATTTGCTCTGTTCAGAGCACAGAGGAATGTAAATAGCTGCTATGCATCTTTGTCTGTCCTGGTAATTTCATTTGCATAAATATGTAGCCACGGACTCATAATTAACAAGCTAAACTTTCCAGAGTGTATGTAAGCTGTTCCTTCACAACCAAATAATTGCAGAGCAAACTTACTGAATGTGAATTTAATTTAACCGCGATATGGTATGTGCATAATTGAGAATTACAGGAGACAAGAATATCCCTGTGAAAGTTTGTTTCAGCAAACTGGGATTTGAAGGATAACTAGTTAGTCAAGTCACGAGTTCATCACATCAAACCATACATGTTTTGATTCAGAGAGTACATAGTTGTGTACAATAGCGGAAAAAAAAACCCCAAACCACTACATCTACTGCAATTTTGGTTTTCATAGTAGGTTACATTTGGATTTTGGACTTCATTTCATGTACCCAGGGCAATTAGAAAACTTTACCCCTAGAGAAGTTTTTACACAGCAGTTAAAAGGTACTTTTTCTGTAGCAGCATCTTCTGGTCTCTGATACTGTGATTCAGTGTTTGGTTAAAGAGGATTGAAACATGAAGGTTATTGAGTGCGATAATCTAATTAAAACATGAGTATAACCTACTCTACTACTATTTCTAGGTTCCTTCCCTGGCATCAGTTGAAAATTTGGGCTGGCCCCTGGTGTAAGTGCCCCTCTGCCCACTGTAGATACTTAGCACTATTTCACACAAGTCAACTCATCTAATGTTTCAGTTCTTTATTTATATTACAGAGCTGATATACTGCTTTTCCCCTTCATTAACTTTCACATCTGTTTTATCTCCACCTAACTTAGCCCTGAGTTGGACTTTTTTCCTTGCTCTGAATTAAAAAGAGCCTCACTTGATGGTGTTCCCAGTTCAGGTGGGGTCCCTAAACCATTGCCATAATAAATTGATCTAACAATATATAACCCTCTATATTACTAGAGGACTTTGCACTGTATCTGCACACTCTGTAGTGAAAAAAAAAAAGATCCTGCCTGCAATATTTCAGTTGACTTACAGACATTTAATCAAAATTTATGGCAATAACCATGATAACCCTGATGTAGTCTGACACCTTTCTGCTGTGAATTCATTCAGGTCAGTAGTATTTCAATGTATGTTTTGCAGAAGTTTTGTATTCTTTAAAAATTCAGGTTTTAAATTAAACATGAACATAGAGTATAATCACAATATTTTTTAATTATTTTTTTAACTGCCTGTGCAGTTTCTGTTTCCAGTATGTCAGTCAGTCCTGTGACTGTGTGTACTTCCTGTGTGTTGTTGTGAGGCTGGATGCTTTGATGTTGACAGAGTTTTGAGTGATGAACCAGCATCTGCTTTGGTACAGCAATGGAGGCCTGAGCATGTCCAGCAAAGTGACACAAGCTGGGACAGGTTTGTCACTGCTGGCCCTTCAAGGAGCAGGCCCCCTCTGTCTCAGTGGACCCTGAAGCAAAGCGCTGCAGCATTGCAGCGATGGCAGGTGCCTGGGACAGCTCGCATGCTCAAGAACATGCTGGGGAGTTTCCAGCAAGCTTTGAATAGGTGGCATAAGTCAGAATACTAAAAGTACTTAGGTTTTAGATTGAACTCTGCATGGAATGATGTGTCAAGCAAAGAATCCTGCTCACCATCAGGGCTTTCTCCAGAGGAGGTTTATAAACTGTGTGATTGAAGGCAGGAGATGAAGTTTAGCAGATCCATGAGCTTTGACCTCCCCTGGAGAAGGAAGACATGTCCTTCCCCTACAGTGGTTGTCATCCATGTGACTCCTTATCAGTCCCAGGAGTCTTGTGGACCAAACTGGGGACTTTGTGTAGATTCAGGGTCCTTGCTGGTCCAAAAGAGTCATGTTATCAGGACTCTGAAGGTGTGCTAGAGACTCCTTGTCCTCCTGTCATTAAAGTCAGTTTGGTTCCTTCTCAGATCAAAATGGGGAGTTGTGTTACTCCTGCTCCCTGCAGCAGTACTTAGAGTTGCAGCATGGTGGGGTGGACAATTCTACTGAAGCAATTCCATGAATGCTGGTGGGTTTTTTTTTTTTAAATCTGCTTCTCTGGTATTAGTTGTTGGGTACATATTCATTTCCTGGCACCTTGACAATGAGAGGTTGTGTTTTTACCAGTGCAAATTGTGTTTCATAATGCAGCCTTCTGAAAAGGTGTGTGGTGAAAAATAGTATGACATTGTCATCAAAGCTTGTTTGTTATTAGCACTAAATAAATAAAAGAACAGGATTTTTTTTTTAATTATACTTTTTTTTCCAGGCTTAATTAACCGATGAAATCTGCATTTTCATTTGTTGTTTAACCGCAAACAATGACATGCAGATACAATCTGTAGAGTTGATGAATTCTGGTTTCCATTGGCAGCAGTGAAACTTTAACTAATTTGCTGAAGATACCATATGGTCCATAGCTCTTTGACTCCCTTCTTTGATAGAATAACGTCATTTCACAAGAACAATTGGGATTTCAAATCGATGGAACATAGCTTAGAGGAGGAGTGAAGCCTTTAATTAATTGTAATATAAAACTGAAGAAAAAGAGTATGTTGAGCATGATTGTAAATTAAACTTATTTTTAAAAATTGCTGTTTTCCTAAATGGTAGAAAAAAACCATATCATGATATTAAAAATACTATAATCCTTTATTGTCAGGACTTGAAGGGCAACCGAACTGCAGTTTTAAATTGAGGACTTTTGCCTTCATTCCTGAGGCAATGAGGTTAGAACAAGAACACCCTCTGCCCTTCCTCCTCAAGCTTTAGACCACGTTGGGAAGTTTCAGCCTGATTTAGCAGAAGAGCAGAAGTCTGGAATGTATGACAAAGTCTGCAGTGCAGGCAGTGACTGTGATAGCTTGCCTTGCTAATTGCTTACTGAAAGCATTAGCATTTTTAAAGCTATTGAGTATTAATTTTGCTATGTGATTTGAATTTAGGTTCATTTTTTGAACAGAAATTAACTTTCCCCAGGCTTTTAAAAGTATATAGGTACACAAGCCAAAGTAGTGTGTACTGGTTGGTACAATTAGAATATAAACTAACTTTGAAAAGAATGCTAGTTTTATACATATAATTGCAAGTGGGGTCCTGTGTTCCTGTTCACTCGCAGTAGTGGGAATATGTGTATTTTAAAACAAACAGCAAAAAGTATATATACTGTGACGAGTCATATGTATGAAGGAAATGCCAATTCTGTCAAAGTGTTTTCTTGAATCTTGGGCAGGGAATCATCCTGCCCTCTGTTGACTCTGAAGTACATTACAAACTCAGGAATTTGCACCAGTTACCAACCTGAATTAATCTTGCTTGCCTATGCAAGTTCCCTCCTGCTATTTTCTGCTGCTGAGAGCAGAGTGCAGATGTTCTTTCATGCTAAGACAAAAGAAAGTTGCTTCGTTTCTTCTGACCTAGGCATGAGTCAATTTGGAAAGCAAATCACTATGGCATGCCTAGTTCCTAACTCAATTTTAAGTGCTTCTCATTCTTATCCATGATACATTTTTTTCTTGAAGAGAATTGTTTAGGTATTTTTTCTGATGTAGTGCAGTGCCTCAGTCTGCTAGGAGTTAATTTTAATGTCATTATGAAGGAATGAATGCGTTGAAACAAAGGCTTTGAAGTCTTTCAGATGTTAAGAGTTTGCTTTTTTTATTTAAAAAAAATAAATAATTTTACACAATATGCATTCCACACAACGTTTGTGTCATAAATATATCCTAATACCTCTAAACAGACAGTCCCAGTCAACTGACTTGCATAGTTGCAGCCAAAACATTTCCAAATTTCATACTGATATTACTAAGCAGTATCACTTTTACTTGCTATTGACTGACATACTCCGTTATGCTGCACAACCTCCTTGCGGGAACTTCTGTCTTGTACGATGCCTTTTCTGCACTGTTGCTGATAAACTGGACAGTATTGAAACATTTAATGGCTGATATCAGCTAATGGTTGATACAATATTACTTGGTGTGAGTATACTTTAAAATAGATTGTACATGTAAATTTTTAATACCACTAATGAACCACAAGATAGCTAGAGTGATGCAAAGCAATCTACAGTATGAGGAAGTACTTACACTTCATTTTTACTTCTTACATGTGTTTCTCTAAAGCTCAAGTTATCCCTTGACTAGGGGAAGACAATCTGATAATTGAAACCCAGGCTACTTTTTTCTTTCTCATGGCTCAATTTAGACTAGATTTCAAAACCTAAATAAACACCAGTCTGCTGGCCCGTTAAAAAGGATTGTGTCAGGTTTCTGTGTATTTAAGTCTTTCAAATAATCTCCACTTAACCATTCACGAGGGGCCATGTAATCTTTAAGGACTTAGACTGCTGGTGCATTTTGACCCAGAATGATGGAGATGTGCTTGGTTGTTGCTGGGTGGGAAGGATTTGCTCCCTGAAATACAGCTGCAGCTAGACTGTCAGTGTGCCATTGGCACTAGGTGCAATTTGTACAGTTAAGTGGTGAGGGAAAGGTTTTGTCTGTACTGACACTTAATAGAAAACCTGTAGCAGATTCACTGACTAATTAAATACAGGTTTTTAGTGAAATAAGCGGTCCCTCTACAGTTTGTATTACAAAGTTTACTTTAGTAAATGCATTGCAGATATTGGTGTACAGAAGCTGTGCACACCCACTGTGCATAACAACAATGCCCTGCCCTGTTCCCTGAGCTCCAGGGATGGGCAGGGACTACTGCTGCCTGTGGTGGCCACTCCAGGTCATTTGGATCAAAACTGGCACTGTAGGTTTACAGGTAGCAAAACCTGCACAGGATGGGTTTCAGAGAACACCGGGACTTCTTTGGAAAAGAGCCCAGAGCAGGGAAGGTTAACATACCTCATGGAGCACAAGGAGAAACCCAAAGAGTTGGAAGTAGCAAGACATGAGAAGGAGGGGACCTGTGTGGCTGAGGCTTCAGGGTGATCACTGGGGCACAGACACTGGCACTGTGATGGGAAGGTGTAGTGTTACTGGCTAGACAACGGGATTGGGATGGGAGGTCATCCGCTGCAGCACATCACAGAGAGTAGCCATGCTTGGATCGCTCTAAGTGCTGTGCAGTGCTAACCGCAGCATAAGAATGAAGTAATGGGTGATGTCCCAGATACGCTACCGAGAGGAGTGGCTTCTTTGTACTTTCAGTCTTCCAGAACCACACTTCTGCTTTGGGGGATCAGTAACAGCTGCACATCTCAACAGACTTTGCAAAGCTCAAAACTGAACATGTGGCTGTGGTGCGAATTAGAGGAGGAGAACCTGTAAGGAAACATCAGGAGCCTGGAAAGAAATGTCTTCGTCTGCATTGCTATTCCATGCAAAGAATAAGGTGTGAGTGAAGACCACATGATGATCACAGAGGAGAGAGTAAAAGATGTAATAGAGCAATGACTACTGTGAGCTACGTTCTGTAGAGAATCCCAGCACATAGAGATGTGGTTAAAGATTCAGTTACGGCAGCCATGCACAGGGGTGTTAAAATGGAAGTTGTGCCGTTGAGATTAATCTGGTATTTCCTGCCTCTTTAATCAGAGCTCTGAAAGTTTGTTTGAGTTGCTGTGTATGTGTGGTCACATGCTGGTGTGCAGCATAGCATTTTATCAGTGTATGTGCACTGAAGCTCTGTAAATCACTAGTGTTTTATGTGCAAAGCCTGAAGAATATTCACTGGCTTGGAATCTCCAGAGAAAAGGACAGAAGTTTTACGTGAAATTTTTACTCTTGCAATGGTCTAGATATGTCAGAAGACACATCTGGCTCAAGATGTTGTTGAGCTGAAAATAGCTGGAGGCTGGGAAAGCATTATGTTTGTTCCGTTCTTTCTCTTTGTTAGGTACCTGCACATGAGTCACTGCATCAGGCTGGGGGCAGAGCTAAATGGACCTGTGTTCTTACCTGGGCCGTTCGTTCCAATGTCACTGTGACTTATTAGTGCAAAGTAAATAAAGGCAAATTAATCAAAATATATGGGAATTTTTAATGCCAGCACTACTGATACCTTAAAATAACCCCTCAAATAAAATTCTGCCTGTTGAGAATTAAGTGTAGCATCTTGCATTTCTTTTTCACGAATCAAATGAGAAAATTATGTTTTAATTTAATTGATGTTTTGAAAAAATATATGTAAAAGGAGGAAGATTTGAGAGAGCATTCAAACATTTGTGAAAAGGTCTGGAAAGAGTAGCCTTTGAAGACCGTGCTGCAGTGCTTAGATTGTCCTGTTGGTATTGTGGACTCTGCTTTGCCGTGGGGGGAAATTGGGCCCTGTCAGGCAGATGGTCACTGAATGGGATTAGTTTTTGCTTTTAGGGTCAGTACTTCAGATACAGACTCAAGTTGTTGCAGGTGTAGAATTTCTTTGAAGGTTTGGCACTCTTACTAACTGAAAAATAGCTAAACTGAGGAGGGTTCCCTTAAATTTTCGTTGAAAAAATGCTGAACTGAGGCTTTAGATGCTGTATTTCAGCCCCAAGCAGATTTTTATGGCTGAGTAATAAAACCCCTGGAAATGGGGGTTTATAATGGAAAATGCAACTTAACCTTAAGTAGAGCAGCACCTTACAATAACACATATTTGGAACCTACAAAATCCCTTACTCCCAAGGGTGGTGTTATAGTGAAAAGGAGTGTAATAACAGTTTAATTTATCATAAATACATAACATATTTTATGATGATTTGATTGTGTTGAAAAATTTCACCTTATAGATTTTAATGAAGCAACCTACTGGTAAACTTATTTCAGTTGGCTTTCTTTTCCTTTGACTAGGGGTCTCGTCAGAGTGAGGCATAAATGACTTAGTTTTAGAAGCTGGTTAATAAAAAAAAGATTTCCTTTCTCTTTGACTTGTTTATGAAGCTGAAAAATGACTAGGCAGGTCACTGGCGTGTGGCAGAGCTAATTTCTGCAGTTCTTCAATGGGCAATGAGTAAAACATTATGGTTAAGCTGAATAATCCATTTTTCTTCATGAGCATGAATTGCAATAAATGTAAAATTCATATATCAAAACTAGGAAAATTCACATCTGCAAAACAGGAGAAACAGATCAGATTGGAACTTTTGAAAAAAGGAGAGTTTACGGCCTTTGGAAGAAGGGGCAGGCAACTTGGGAGGACTACAGAGATTTTGTTATGTAGGAGGAAGTTTAGAAGGGCCACAGCCCAGCTAGAACATACTTAGACTATTGCTGTAAAAGGCATCTAAAAATGTGTCTGTAAATACATTAACAATGAAAGGAGGGCAAAAGAGAATCTCCGTTCTTTCTTGAACAATGAAAAGGTTGAGGTACTTAATGTGCTCTTTGACTCAGTCTTTCGTAGTAAGACCAGTTGTTCTATAGGTATCCAGTCTCCTGAGCAGAAAGACAGGGAGTAGAACGAGCCCCCCAAAATCCAAGTGGAGATGGTTAGTGAACTGATACACCACTTAGACACACACAAGTCTATGGAGTGGGATCCACCCAAGGGTATCAAGACAGTGCTCACAATTTCCATTATTTATCAGCAGTCCTGTCTAACCAGGGAGGTCCTGGTTGACTGTAGGTTAGCAAATGTGACCCCCATCTACAAAAAGGGCTGGAAGGAGAATCTGTGGAACCACAGACCTGTCAGTCTGACATTGGTGCCAGGGANACATGCTGGTGTGCAGCATAGCATTTTATCAGTGTATGTGCACTGAAGCTCTGTAAATCACTAGTGTTTTATGTGCAAAGCCTGAAGAATATTCACTGGCTTGGAATCTCCAGAGAAAAGGACAGAAGTTTTACGTGAAATTTTTACTCTTGCAATGGTCTAGATATGTCAGAAGACACATCTGGCTCAAGATGTTGTTGAGCTGAAAATAGCTGGAGGCTGGGAAAGCATTATGTTTGTTCCATTCTTTCTCTTTGTTAGGTACCTGCACATGAGTCACTGCATCAGGCTGGGGGCAGAGCTAAATGGACCTGTGTTCTTACCTGGGCCGTTCGTTCCAATGTCACTGTGACTTATTAGTGCAAAGTAAATAAAGGCAAATTAATCAAAATATATGGGAATTTTTAATGCCAGCACTACTGATACCTTAAAATAACCCCTCAAATAAAATTCTGCCTGTTGAGAATTAAGTGTAGCATCTTGCATTTCTTTTTCACGAATCAAATGAGAAAATTATGTTTTAATTTAATTGATGTTTTGAAAAAATATATGTAAAAGGAGGAAGATTTGAGAGAGCATTCAAACATTTGTGAAAAGGTCTGGAAAGAGTAGCCTTTGAAGACCGTGCTGCAGTGCTTAGATTGTCCTGTTGGTATTGTGGACTCTGCTTTGCCGTGGGGGGAAATTGGGCCCTGTCAGGCAGATGGTCACTGAATGGGATTAGTTTTTGCTTTTAGGGTCAGTACTTCAGATACAGACTCAAGTTGTTGCAGGTGTAGAATTTCTTTGAAGGTTTGGCACTCTTACTAACTGAAAAATAGCTAAACTGAGGAGGGTTCCCTTAAATTTTCGTTGAAAAAATGCTGAACTGAGGCTTTAGATGCTGTATTTCAGCCCCAAGCAGATTTTTATGGCTGAGTAATAAAACCCCTGGAAATGGGGGTTTATAATGGAAAATGCAACTTAACCTTAAGTAGAGCAGCACCTTACAATAACACATATTTGGAACCTACAAAATCCCTTACTCCCAAGGGTGGTGTTATAGTGAAAAGGAGTGTAATAACAGTTTAATTTATCATAAATACATAACATATTTTATGATGATTTGATTGTGTTGAAAAATTTCACCTTATAGATTTTAATGAAGCAACCTACTGGTAAACTTATTTCAGTTGGCTTTCTTTTCCTTTGACTAGGGGTCTCGTCAGAGTGAGGCATAAATGACTTAGTTTTAGAAGCTGGTTAATAAAAAAAAGATTTCCTTTCTCTTTGACTTGTTTATGAAGCTGAAAAATGACTAGGCAGGTCACTGGCGTGTGGCAGAGCTAATTTCTGCAGTTCTTCAATGGGCAATGAGTAAAACATTATGGTTAAGCTGAATAATCCATTTTTCTTCATGAGCATGAATTGCAATAAATGTAAAATTCATATATCAAAACTAGGAAAATTCACATCTGCAAAACAGGAGAAACAGATCAGATTGGAACTTTTGAAAAAAGGAGAGTTTACGGCCTTTGGAAGAAGGGGCAGGCAACTTGGGAGGACTACAGAGATTTTGTTATGTAGGAGGAAGTTTAGAAGGGCCACAGCCCAGCTAGAACATACTTAGACTATTGCTGTAAAAGGCATCTAAAAATGTGTCTGTAAATACATTAACAATGAAAGGAGGGCAAAAGAGAATCTCCGTTCTTTCTTGAACAATGAAAAGGTTGAGGTACTTAATGTGCTCTTTGACTCAGTCTTTCGTAGTAAGACCAGTTGTTCTATAGGTATCCAGTCTCCTGAGCAGAAAGACAGGGAGTAGAACGAGCCCCCCAAAATCCAAGTGGAGATGGTTAGTGAACTGATACACCACTTAGACACACACAAGTCTATGGAGTGGGATCCACCCAAGGGTATCAAGACAGTGCTCACAATTTCCATTATTTATCAGCAGTCCTGTCTAACCAGGGAGGTCCTGGTTGACTGTAGGTTAGCAAATGTGACCCCCATCTACAAAAAGGGCTGGAAGGAGAATCTGTGGAACCACAGACCTGTCAGTCTGACATTGGTGCCAGGGAAGGTTATGGAGCAGATCATCTTGAGTGCCATCATGTGGTTTGTGCAGGATAACCAGGTGATCAGGGCCAGTCTTCACAGGTTCATGAAAGGCAGGTCCTACTTGCCTCACCTGATCACCTTCTATGACCAAGTGACCTGCCTGGTGCATGAAGGAAAGGTTGTGGATGCTGTCTCCATAGACATTAGTAAATCCTTTGACACCTTTTCACACAGTATTCTCCTGGAGAAACTGGCTGCTCCCAGCTTGGATGGGTGCACTCTTTGCTGTATAAAATATTGGCTGGATGGCTGGGCCCAGAGAGTTGTGTTGAGTGGAATTAAATCCAGCTGGTGGCCAGTCACAAGTGGTGTTTCCCAGGGCTGTGTACTGGGGCCAGTTGTGTTTAATATGTTTCTTGGTGAATAAGTTTTCAGATGACATCAAGTTGGGTGAGGTTGTTGATCTGCTTGAGCATTCTACAGAGGGTTCAGGACAGGCTGGATCGATGGGCTGGCTGATTATAAGCCAGCAGTGTGCCCAGGAAGCCAAGAAGGCCAACAGCATCCTGGCCTGTGTCAGAAATAGTGTGATCAGAATGACTAGGGCAGTGATTGTCCCCCTGTGCTTGGCACTGGGGAGGCTGCACCTCAATTACTGCATTTAGATTTGGGCTAAGAAAGATGCTGAGGTAATGAACTGAGTCTGAAGAAGAGAACAAAGTTGGTGAAGGGTCTTAGGAGGAGCAAATGAGGGAACTGGGGTTTTATAACCCAGGGAAGGGTTATATTTTTTGAGGGAAGACCTTAGTGCTCTCTACAGCTATCTGAAAGGAGGTCGTAGCCAGGTGGGTGTTGGTCTCTTCCCTCAAGTAACAAGAAATAGGACAAGAGGAAATGTCCTCAGGTTGTGCCAGGGAAGGTTTGGATTATATATTCTGAAAGATTTCTTCACTACAGTTGTGAAGCATTGGAACAGGTTTCCCAGGGAAGTGGTTGAGTCACTCTTCCAGAGGATATTTGAAAGTCGTGTAGCAGTGGACTTGGCACTGCTAGATCAATGGCAGGACATGATGATCTTAAAGGTCTTTTCCACCAAAACAGTTCTACCATTCTGTGATTCTGAATGTGGAATGTGCTACCATTTGGGTAATTGGTCACCGGGAGTGACAGAACAGTCTTGCTTTCTTTGCAGAATTTATATAGGCAGTTTCCTTCCCTATATTCATTATAATATCCTAATGAAATTATTGATACTTAATTCTCAGCTTTCTTTTTAATCTTCACATTCTTTATAGTTTATAAATTAGAAATTAAAAGTATGTTAGTCTTTTACTTACATTCTTGTATTACACTGTTATGCTGGAAGTTGCACTATTTTAGAGAGGAAAAAAGTGTTATTTGACTTATTTTTTTGTTTGGGAGCCATTAGGATTGTTTCAGTTAAACTTGAGAGGGCTTCATGTGTTGTATACTGAGACTGTATATTGGTAGATGTTGATGATGATTATTATAACATGCTTTGATATAAAGTTATTCTGTTTCTAGATGAAACTCAATTCTGTATGCCAGTCCCTTAAAGCTAGGAAAAAGTTATCTAAAAGTATTTGACTAAACGCGGTAGTTCTGAAGTAAAACTCTTGTTGCACATGTAGAGCACCAGAAATAAATGGTATTGCTTGTTCTTTTCAACCTTTCTTCTTAGAGCCCTTTCTTGAGAAGCCAGGAACATCAACAAGAGATTCTTAAAATGTCATTCCTACAAAATGTGAATGAAGTTGGGATTTTATTTTTATTGGAATGTGAATTGGATTGATGACTAGTAACAGAATATGTGTTTTATGTTATAGTATAGACCTAGAACTAAGTGAAAGATAGATTAGATATAACCAAAATGTCATATCTTTGCATTTCTTCCGTAAAATATTGGTTTGGTCTGCACTTGTAAGTGATTTTGATTCCCTTTCCTCTATAATAATGAAATGAAAATTACAGTAGATAAAAACAACATGAACTCAGAATGTTTTCAATTAAGGTTTATAGCTTATGTCTGAAAATGTTTGGCCTATGGGCTTTCATAGTGGTTTTTTGGTTTGTTTTGGTTTGGTGGGGGTTTTTTCAGTATGGTAATCACTTCTTTTCTTCTTTGACTCCTACAAATATTGATTTTATTGTAATTCTCACAAATAGAGTCACAAAGAATTTCCTAAGAAAACTATGCTGGAAGAAGCTTGGAGTGTGCCATAAATCCCACAGCTATTTCTTCAGTCAGTTTGTGATCAGCTAAGGGACCACAAATGAGTTGCTGGGCAATATTTCAGTTAATATTTCTTTTTAGTGGTAACGGATGGCAGTCTCCTGAGAAGTGATCTTTTAAAAGATGGTGCACAGTAAACCTGCAGACCTACATTGTAACTTGACCTGACAAAAATTGCAGCAGTTTGAAAAATGCTAATAATGATTATTTGAAGTTGCTTGATTCATCATTGCCCAACACTTAGGAAGTAGTAAAGCTTTTTTTTGCAGATAACAAAGCAGAATGTTGGGGAAAAGGCATTGAAAGGGGAAGAAAAAAACAAGTTGATATTGATGTACTGTAGAATCAGTGCTAAGCTGAGACTTAAGAAAACTGTTAACCCCTGTCCCCATATGGGGTTTTGTGCTATAAATACGTGTTCTTCTTTTATCATTAACAAACTAGTAAATGTATAAACATATATAATGCTTATATAAAAGAAACACTGTCTCTGAATTCAATGCACACTTCATCTAGTGGACTGCAGCTGTGGAACTCACCTTAAACTTCATTCAGAGTGGTTACAGGAATTTTCTATTAGGTCCCGTGACTTGTGTGTACTCATTTTGCATAATATCAGCAATTTTGAATGCCCTGGATTTAGATAATTTTTGACCTGAAGGTAAGGTGTAACTGCCGTAGTCAAACTGCAGTGCCTTGAAGGTCTCCTGTGGATGCAGCCGTGTGCTCCATGGTGTATCCCTGTAGTGCCAGGGATTAGGTTATTCTGCAGCACCTGCATCCTTATGGAAGAAAGATGTCATGTAATCCCTATCTCTTTTCCATCTATGATTTACTTTCATCTCACCCCATTGCTTGTAGGCCCTCTTTTTTTTTTTTTTCAAGTCCTTCCAATTACCCCAAGCAATTTATGACTTCTTTTCTTGTTCTTAGCTCCTTTTTCTCATTTTCTCTCATCTTCTTCAGACTGATCATCTCTCCAAATAATTTATTTGATTTAATTCCATGAAGTTCCAAGCTTGTGGTTCTAGCGATGTTCCATTAACTTTGACTTTCTCCTGTTTTCTGTGTCTTTTTCATGGCATCTGCTATCCAGTAGTAAAGATATAATCTTCCATTACATCCTTTATAAACTCATCATTACACTTTCAGATGGACATCTTTTTGTTTTCTCATCTCCTAGAGGTTTTGTTACTTTGTTGTTCAAGCCATTAGGGGAGTATTGGTCAGTGCTTAGGATCTGTGATTTTCAGTGTTAATGCAAAAAATATTCATAGTTTGGTATGTACCTCCAAGTCCAGATATAAGTAAATCACATATTTTGCACTTAAATTTGCGTATTGCTGAAAATGAGTTGCAAGCTGATACATTCTTGTCTACTTCTAAAAGAATTACTGAAAACCAAGAAAATGTTATTTGATTTCATTATTTCTTTGATGCAGTATCATTAAATAAATTGAAAACTATTGTGCTGTACTTCATTCCTTGATTAACATATATCGAATAGCTGAACTCTACCCTTACTTTCTATGTCCCCTTTGAGAGGAAATAATAGAATGAAAGCTTTTTCCCCTCTGCTCCCCTTCCTCCTTCCCCTAACAAATAGCTGCTTTTTTTATCCAAAGTTGGCTTTGGCAGTTCTACTGTCATGTAAAAAAATATGGGGTTTTTTCATACATAATGCATTTATATTTTTCTCCGATTGCTTAACTTTTTATAGATCAGATCAAAACTCTGGCTAGAAGTTTTGTGGAAATATTTTCTATATTTTGTGAAAAGCTCTTAGAAGCAATCAAAATATTGTACAAGGCTGGAACTTTACCTAGTTGTTAATTGGCAGGTTAAACTTTTATGGGTTTCTGGTACCCTGGCGATACATGACTATTAAAAATTGCAGGTGGTTCAGGGGAAAGGGGGAGGTAAGTTCCTGTGCTAGTAATATATCATAAAACTATATATTTCATGCGCCTGTTGTGAAAGTGGAGACTTTAATACTTTTTCACAAAATAACCTGATTAAAGAATCTTTATGGATCTCATTAACTAAAGTTCTTCTCTGTGAACATTGAAAAATGTAACGCTTATGGATAAGAACAGCAAAAATAATTAGCCTCTGAGGTGCCTCCTTTGACTTAACAAAAGCAGTGTGGTATCAAACATGCTTATTTGTTCTGAGCTTAAGATTGTACTTTTACACAAAATTCTGTTGATGATTTGGCCATTTTCCTTAATTCTGGCATGTCTGAGCATTGGAAGTGAAAGAGTAGGATTGTTGCATGCTCCAACTATAATAAAATACAACAATGTGTTTCATGGAGTCACAAAACCATGGAATTGCTGAGTTTGGAAAAGACTTCTGGAGATTACGTTCTCTCACCTTCCTGCTTAAAGCAGGGTCAGCTGGAGCAGGTTGGTCTGGGATAAGTCAAATCACTTTTTGGCTGTGTCCAGAGATGGGAACCTCACAACCTCTGTGGGCACCATATTTCAGTATCTGACCACCCTCACAGTGAAAAAAAAAAAGTATTTTCTTACATTTAAATGGAACTTCCTGTACTTTAATTTGTGCCCGTTGCCTCTTGTCCTTTCACTGGATACTGTGGAGAAGAGTCTGCCTCCATCTTTTTTACAACAATCAGGCATATGTACACGTTGATAAGATTCCACTGAGCCATCTCATCTCCAGACTGAAGTCTCATTTCCAGAGGTATCTCATCAGTGTGGAGCAGAGTGAAAGGATCGCCTTCCTCAACATTTTCGAGCTCTGTCAGCCCTCCTGTATGGATCCAGTCAAGTCTCATGGTTATGTTTAATCTTTCCCTAAGCATATCTTCCTCTATGTCAGTCTTCATTACTTCATATTTTCCACTGGTCTTAGTGACATGAGATCTTGCAGACAAATCTTACGAGTGAAGATAGAGATGAAGAAGACATTAAGTACCTTGGCCTTTTTCATGTCCTTTGATATCAAGGTCCCTTTCTCTATTCAACTGTGTACCCACATCTTCCCAAGCCTTCCTTTAGTGGCTGATATCTTGCAAGGCAGTCTTACTGTCACATTTCATGTGCCATGTCAGATTCACCTCCAGATGGGCTTTGGCTTTCTTAACTGAATGTATGCATTCTTGGGTAATGTCTCTGTATTCCGCCATAATCTCCTGTCTCTAATTCCGTTTCCAGTATGCTTCCTTTTTTATATTTGAGTTTTGCCAGGAGCTCCCTGTTCATTCATGCAGGCCTCCTCCTTCCTTTTCTTGGCTTCCTGCCACTCAGCTGGACTGTTCCTGAGCATGGAGGTGTTGATCCTTGAAAATCAACAGACCTCTTGGACCCCTTTTCAGGACCATATCCCATGGCATTCTTCCAGGCAACCCCATGAACAGGCCAAAGTCTCTTCTGAAGTCCAAGACTGTGATTCTGCTTGTTGCCCTTGTTCCATCTTTGCAGAATCCTGAAGTCCACAATGCCATGGTCACTGCAGCCAAGGCTGCCCATGATCTTTACCTTCCTGACCAGTTCCTTCTTGTTTGTAAGGATGAGGTCCAGCAGATCACCTGCCTTTGTCCATTCCTCTGTTGACTGTTAGGAAGTGGCCACCAATGTCCTCCTTCCCTGGATTTCCTGTGCTCTGCTATGTTCTCCTTCCAGCAGATAACAGGCAGTTCGAGTCCTCCCCCTTGAGGAGGACAGTGCGTGTGAATTTGAGGCTTCTTCAGTTGTACAAATAAGGCTTTATCTACTTTTTTAACTGATGATTTTAGGATCTATTTTGTTTTGCTTGAAATTGAGAGTGCCATAACACTTCATTCAGCTTTGTCTTTTATTCAGATTTTACATCACTTGCAGTGTTAAATGAAGAATGAAAAATACTGAATAGTGTTTGGAATGACCTTACTGGACACTCTTCCAAATTAAGTGTTGTTTCCTAATACTGTTTGATGACAATGGTTTCCCATTAAGAGTTGGATTTTTGTCTGTTGCATGGTGGTTTTATTAATATGTATTCTATTACAAATAAAAAAATGACAAACATCAGAAGCTTTGGCTTTAATTACAAGGAACAAAGATAGGCATTCATGTACTTAAAAATGCAAGGATTTTTCCATCACAATTCCATCTTATACATGAGTGGCAGCTTTCATTCTCATTTAAGGAAAGGCTTCCTCTATTATGCGTCACAGATACTCACTGAGAAATATCTCATACTTTTTTGTTTTGAGATACTTTTATTGTTTAATAATCATTTTGTTCCTGGTATCAAAACCAGCAGAAGGACACATGAAGTCTTGCTTGGGATGGTCCAAAAGGTCAGAATGGTCTATCTAATATTAGCCAGGCTTCAGAGGAAAGGTAGATAGGTACTGACAAAGATTGAAGATATTTATTGTTGTATTTTAGCACATTCTTGCTCTGTTGTATTAGTCCTGGGGCTGTGCAGTCTCTTTTGCAGAACACGGGGTGCTTCTGTTTGTGAAGAAGTTGCTCCAGAAAGTGAAACACAGCTTTGAAACTCAGAACAACTTAGTCCAGTCAGGGCTCTGCTGAGCCCTGCTCATCTAACTTTACTGATGTTTGAAACCCAAGGCAGCACCTCCACCAAGTTTTTCACTGAGATGCTTTGGCCTTTGTGGTATCCCTTCAGGGCTTTTTGGGTGTAGAAGTACCCCAGGGTGTTTGAGATGGTTGAAAGAAAAGCAGTCTAGAGAAGTGTGTTTGGCTTTGTCTCCTTGGATGTGGAAAATGTCCTTAAAGTCAGAAAAAGTGTTTCACACACGTGTGTACAGATATGTATACATATTCATCGGGACAGTCTTTTTTTTTTTTTTAATCCACTGTGAGATCTGTACGTGTTGAGTTTTTTTCCTCACCACCCCCTCCCCCATACCTTTGGAATAAGCACCCAAAATCCTAACAGGAAAACTTGAAATCCTTTTAACTCTTTGTACACATCACTCTGTCTGTCATGTCTTCTATGAATTCATTCATTTTCTGATCACTCTGGAGACAGTGTGATCACTGGACATTTCTTAATGGGAAGACTTTTCATGTCACTGGGCAGCTATTAAATTCAGACTGTTCTTTCTTACTATACTGTAATTCTAATGAAGAATACTGGAACCAACGCTTGGGCAACCTGGAATGTGAATAATGGCAGTTCAAGAATGAAATACAAATATTTTGATAGAAACATCAATATATTTCGGTTATTGGAAAGTTCTTTATATTTCTCTCCTTTTCAAAGATGTTTTTACAACTATGGCAAGGACTTAAACTCTATGCCTCCAAATAACCTGTGAAAACATAAAAAAAAAATTGAAATTTACATTTAACAAATAGCTTTATTTATAAAGCATAAGTATCTCTCATGCAACTCAAATGCAAGATTAATGTCTTGCGTTTGTCATTTTCATGTTGCTTAGTAATTTAAAATTCAATGGCTACAAACCAAAAACTGAAAGATTGCTTGAAACATATCTGTGAGCTGTCACTGTACTGGAAGAAAGGATGAGTTCTCATGTGTCAATACAAAGAATTGCTACAAAACATATCTACATACTATTTGTTGTTGTGTGATCTTCAGAGAACTTCTGAAAAGCAAATGCAAGGAATACAATTTTTAAAAGTCAAAGTTTTAAGGTAGAAAACCAACATCTCAATACAGAAGAATATGCTTGTGAAAGTGCAAAACTATACAGAATTATCATCTTGAAACAAAAATACCAGAAGCAGGGATGGTCCCCAAAGGAATATCTTTCTTCATACAAATAGCAATTTGGTCATATTCTTTTTCTTTCAGTAAAAAAATTATACTTTTCATGCCACAGAAATAAGAAAAACTCCCAGTATTACATGAATGTGTTCCAGAAACATCAAAGTATGCCACCAACAAAGCGCTGGCTTTCGGACCCAGAAGGAATAAAATGACTATTCAAAAACTGCACGCTCCTCAGCTATATTTAATACTAGAAAATGTAGTACCACTTTTACATATATTCCATAGGGCCTCATTCCAGCAAACACTTCCATGAATAGAACTCAAAAGGCACTGCTTATATGCATAAAAGTGCTTGTGGGCAAGAGTGGTTCCAAGAAGAATTGTGTTTCCTATATCTGTATCTGAAAAGTTGCAAGAGTTTAATGTATTCAAATTGAAGTCGCTATTATAAAAGCCATGCAAATGCACCTTAAGCCAGCTTAGCTTAATTAAATAATTATCAGTGCAGTTTTAATAGTTATAAAATAAATTTTAAATTAGCATTAAATTAATATTGTATTTAAACAATTTAGGTAATTATTAAACATCTATTAAGTGAGACTGTGTTATCTTTGTTATTTGCATGAGTTTCACCACCTTTACTTTAAAAGGCTTAGAGTTTTTTCTCCTTTATAACTAGTTATTCCCTATAAAATCCAGGAAAAAAGTAACATGTATTCCATGTATACTCACTTTCAGTTAAAATATGGTGAAATTATAAGGCCTGTAAAAGAAATGCTGAGAATTTCAGATATGGCTGGTGTTGAAATGGGAGTTAAAGATCTAGGATACTTATAAATGCTGTTATTTGAGCAGTAAAATTTGCTCCTCAAATGATAAATGGCTGCATAGAATATGAAGAATGACGGCATTTGGATCTCGTTCTTTCAGTAATAGCTTTCAGCTTGTTGTCCTTTAGGTTCCCTGCAGCAGCAGCAGCATTATAATTTTAATAGTATGTAAAATCAGTCCTTCATTACAAGAAAGCTCTTAGGCAAGTGCAATGACAGATGCACATTACCAGCACTGAACACCAAACAAATTCGTAATGAAGGAGAACTTCATGTGCTACCACACATCAGTGATCCTGGCTTATTTCCCTGATTTGTTTTGCTGTTTATATTTTCAGCATGGTGTCATTAATGCTCTTGTTTCCTCCTACCCATACAGAATCGACTCTTTGGTTTTGCATCTCAATGCTGTGAATTTAAATGGACTGTGAACCAAGTTCTTAGTTCCTTTGTCAGGTTATTACATCCTGTTCATAATGAACAACGCCATGTTTACGTGGTGGAGTGCAACAATAAGGGACTATGGGAAAAATAGTGAAATAATGTGGTCATCAGGGTTTTCTGCCTCCTCTGTTCTCTCTCACAACGCGTGAAAGTTGCACCTCTCACTGATCCATCTGAGGAGTATGCACAATTTTTGCTGAGACCTTATTGCCTCTTGACTGCCCACTGTTCCTCCAGCCGCTTAAGCATTGTTAAGTGCCCGGTGCTTACGTGTTGGAAATGGAGGCTCTGAATTCTCCTTTTCTTTGACAAGACCTAGGATAAGACACATAAGACAGCTGCCATTCAGCTCGTGTGAGTGGGGTAGGCTCAGTCTGAGCAAATTGAATATGCATTCATCACGTGTAAAATCTTTAGCAGTGGGTGGTTTTGGTTGTTTTTACTGTGGTTAGATATCAGAATATGCCTGACCAGTGATAAATTTGTCTCCTGAGCCAGAAGAATGAGCTGAAAACCTGGCATTAGGATGCACAGAGCATAATTTCTCTCATGCCACTCTATCCATCTGAAAATGAGGCATCTGCTCCAAGATAGCCTGCTGTGTGTTCCTTCGCTGCTCCACTTAAATTGATGGTCTGGATCACACTGTGAGGGTGATCAGCAGACTTTCTGCTAACACCAGTGGAGGTGTGCAGTCAATTTTATGGTCACTCTTTTAAAATATAAAGCATACATGTATCTCTCAGGTAATATCACTGTTATTGTACTATGATGTGCTTTCATCCCCTTAATTTTCTGACAGCCCAGTGGTTCTTTGTTACTAGCAGTAGAGATACTCATATGCCAACTGTGGAGATTGGTGTTTTAATTCTGTGCACGTTATAAGGAAAGTGAAGAAGTTCCATGCATTCACTGTAGTGGTGCTAGGTCCCTAGGAAGATTTTTCAAGCAGATAGGAGTGTGGTCTAATGATAAAAGGCAGAGGATCTCTGTGTCATTGGTATGTTTGTTGAGGGGTGCTTGGAACAGAAGAATGCTTTGCAGGGACGTGGCTGTGACAGAGATCTCAGTCCTGAGTCTTGCTCAAGATTTTCACAATAAACTCATGCCTGGCATTCATTTTTATATCTTTAGAAAACCACCCCTCAGTCTCTGTATTTTGGTACCTCTAGGCAGTTATGTATTATGTTAAATGTTAGAAAAAATGTTGGGTAAAGCCACTGACATTCTGACAATCTTGGAAGAGGAGAGAGCTCTTTAGAAATCTAATATCCTCACCACACAACAGGAAAAATAATCTTAAAGGTTTCAGTAGATGGATGGATGTTACTCCATTTTATTTTTCTACGTCGAGCTCAACGGTACTAACTGTCATTAATCATTTTAGAATCTCTCCATTGCTATTTTTAGGAGCATAAAGAATTTCAGTATTATAACATGATCTGCAAGAAAGAGGTCAAATAAATGGTCTGCGGTGGAGATTTGCTTGTAGAAATACATTGGGATAAAGTTGAAAATAAATTTATAGTGTGGAACTACTGGGTGGGTGTAGACTAATTTACTAAATTACAAAAGATTTAAGCTGCTGAAACATTTTTATTGATACTCCTATTTGTTTTTACAATCCATTTCCCTCGGAACACACCAGTCTGTTCAAAACAGGTATCTTGGATTTAATTTCTAAAAATATTTTGATATTTTTTATGAATATCATAAAAATATCAGAGCCCAGAGGCTCTGTATACTAAAAGCAAAACAGATGTTTCATGGCTTTCTCACTTTTGTCACCTATTAAAAGGCTGAGATTTCAGTATTATAAAGGTTGTGCCAGATCACTGAACAGAAGCAGCTCCGATTAGAAGCTGGGGGACCAAGAGCTTCTTCATCGGGGGGAACTGGTCTTTGTGGGACCACATAGATGATGTGAGGAAATCAACTGCTGCCCCGCATTTGCATGCAAATGTGTTAAATTTCTTAAGAAATGAACATCAGCCAAAGACAAATTTAGAGCTCTTGCTTGTATGGACTTACTGAAGAGTGTCATATATGCAAAACACTATATATATATGTTTATGTTTATGTTTATGTTTATGTTTATGTTTATGTTTATGTTTATGTTTATGTTTATGTTTATGTTTATGTTTATGTTTATGTTTATGTTTATATATAACTAAACATGTTCTGGTGGTGTCTGAAGACCAAGGTTAGTTTTTTACAAACATCACTGGAGCCTCAGTTTCAGGATAAACGCATCTTTACAGTGTTACTGCAGAAAACCTGGTTTTAACCAAAATTTTACAAGTATACTACAATCCTACGTACTTTTTATTTATTGGTCAGCAAATAAAAAAACCCATCTCCTAGAAATACAAAACATACAGCCTACATTTCTGTCTTGATAACAGTTATCTTCTCAATTTTGGATTAGCACAACTACCCTGCTTTCTGTCTATTCTTTTAATTATTTTAATTTTAATTTTTCTTTATTACCACTCCTGTTATTTCTGTGCTGTTGCTGTCACAGGCAGTTGTCATCTAGATCTCAGTGGAGCCGTGTCCAGACCTATGTCTTTGTGAGTTGAGTACACAATAAGATTAAGGAAAAAAAAAAAAAAAAAAAAAAAAAAGAGAATAATCTTTGCATATCGATATTGGTTTTATCATCTTTACTATATGGATTGAAGTTCAATATGCAGATGCACTTGTTGCAGATGGACATGTCGTAAGAGCATTTTCTTGATCAGTGTATACTGTGAGGTAAGCCACAGCTATACTCCTTGGGCTGCAGTGCTGTTAGAAGTCATAAGTGAAGTTGGCTTGGGATTGTGCACAAATTCAGGGAATGATTTAGGAACTGTTTTTCTGGAAGCTGTTATTTTTTCTCTTTTGAGTCCTCACTAAAGCAGTGTTTGGTCACAGCATTATGGCTGCAGTTCTTCTAGACATGATTTTAGCTGTGCTGTAAAATAGAAACCAGGTGATAAATGTTTGGGACAATTAAAGGATCTCAGGAGCTGAAATCCTGACATAATAAAGGAAAATAGCAGAACTCCCATTAACTGTAATGGGGCCAGGGATCTGAATCATCATCTTGGGACTTTGATCAGGAGTCATGACATTTAACCCTGTTTTCATAGTAGGTAGAGCTACCAAGAGAGACGGCGATTTCTTGCCATTAGTTGTTGCAAGCACTGTTCCAGTGCTTATATCTTGGGAAAGTAATGTGGGTAGATGTTCCAAGGATCACATTGAAGCCTTTATATACGTTGTGTTTTGAGATCTTCTGCTGAGATGCCTCACAAGGGAGGAGACAGAGAGTTGTTCATTGTTCCCTATATTGTTAGCACCCTATAACTGGTATGATATGTATTTATTAATATACAGAAAGACTATTTTAGACTTAAATAGATGTATGGTGTACGTTTTGCCCCTGCTGGAATTACATGTGTTATTGCTTCTACGGCTCAGATATTTTCAGTGGAAAAAGAGGTATGTCACCAAACACTAGTGAAATGGCAAATCATATGCTACTAGAAGGTTTAAGATGCTGAGAATTTTAGTACAAAAACCAATAGAAAGATTTCTTATTCCCTTTGTTTATCAGCCTTGTCTTTATTTCTAGCGTATACTTTATGAATCTACATAATATTGCCTTTATTGAAAAGTTTGTGTGTTATTCAAGATGACTTGTAAACTCTACTCAATCTTCCCTAGCAAGGGAAACAGGAAATACCAGAGAACACTACACTCAGTAAACCTATAAAATTTGAGAATGCAGCCCATTATTTCTAGAGACTTTTCACATAACACTTTGGGAAGCAATGACTAATTAGTTTTTGGCTTTAACAATAACAGTTTGAGGGGTTTTTGTTTTGTTTTTATAGCTTTCATATTAGGTAGAGAAGGGAAAGTGAATGATGAAATATTGGCAGTGTATATACTTGCTTCTCAGTAGGAGCTCAGCTCTTTGATCCCTAGTACAATTACATTCATTGCCCAATTTTTATTGCTGTGCCAGAGAGTTAACAAGCAACCGCTACACTCACGACAGCATCCTAATAGATTTTTGTTCAATAGGTAATTGAATATTTAAAATTAATGTCTTAGATTCTCTGGATTCTTGGTAATAATTAAATGTTCACAGCATTTTTTCTTGACTACTTCACAGCAGTAAATAGAATATTTACATTTATCCAATCTATCAAACACTCTTACAATGCTTTTGAGCATTAACTGTAGCTACAGCAACATTTTAGCTCTTCTTTTTTCCTGCCTGAAAACTTTGTTGCGTGTTGCTCTCTGAGTTCATAGAATGGCAAAGCTCAACTGGCAGAAAGCCCCACACCTTATTTATTTATTCATCAGAATATTCTGATGAATATTTCTATATGTACTCACTTTGGGTTCTTAACATGACTTCTTATCAAGTACTAACAAAATTTAAAAGTTGCAAATATGATGGAGGCATATGTTAAGGTTAAGGTTTATTTTTTTCTTTTTTTTTTTTGTGATTTGCTGCTGTTAGGAGCTTATTCCTTAGTGATTCTTCAAGAATCTGGATGATATTTCAGCTAATTATGTGTGGGATGTATTCTATGAGTAACTTTCTGAAAGAGAATGATTCTAATCACTATTCAGTGATTAGAACAGGAGACTGGAAATCAGAATGACCTGATTTAATTTTCATTTTATCCTCTTTTGCTAAATGACCTTGAAAATATGACTCTGCCCTTACGTGGTTTAAGTCTTTCTCTTTAGATTTAGGGTCTAACTTTTTATGTGCAAAAGGTGTAACACCTGACAGTAGCCTTAGCAGTAAAGACTACAGCCAATATGTGGAATATTTGGTTTTATATTCTGCTGATTTAAAGAGTTTTAATGATTTTGATTGCTATTATAAGCTTGTAGTGGGACAGTGTATGACATGGTCATGAGCTAAAATACAAATATTTACCCATTAACCTGGAGGATTCATATCTACCAAATACAACATTCTGTAAAGTCCTACAGAATAAAATTCTTGACTATATGCCACAGACTATAACTTGTGCCATAAGTAGGAATGCTAACAAATACCTTTGTGACAGGAAGTTTTCATATCATCCTAAACCCACAGCCCTTTCTTGTTTCCAGGTTCAGCAGACCTCACTGGAACAACCTTTTCTGCAGATAGTTTACATTTTCAAGGTTAACTGGTAGTGTGATAAGTTGTGGTTCTCTGTGTTCTCCCAATCATCCCAGCATGATAATCACAGTGCTTGGCAGATGGGATAAGTATATATATATATGTGTGTCAGTATAAAAAGATAGGCTTTTCTGTTAAAAAGCTAATCCAAGACCAAATAATACTTGATATGTTCTATTCAAGAACTGTTCAATTCAGTTCAAGAGTATAAGAAATTCAAGGAAGGCATGTTAGCATCAATACAAATTCCTTTCAGCCAGCTTAAAGAAAGAGATTGCATACTGGCAGGTTTCTGTGGGGTTTTATTGTACAGAAAATGGTTGCTTGTTTATGACAATGGAAGTATAAAAGAAGATGAAAAAAGGCCTTAGAGCATTTTTTTCTATCTATCCTCACAGTAGGATGCACCAGCACCCCTAGCCATACCAGTAACCGTCATTTTGGCAACAGAGGGAGATCACTCCATGCTGTTGTATAGAACAGAGCTCTTAAAAGGCACAGTAAGATGTGGGCACAGGCTAATTATCTCTGTAGTTATTAACCTATTTAAACCTGGACAGGTTTAAAACAATTTTCTGATCAGTACCTAAATCTGTAACTTTAATGCAGCTTTATACAGTGGTTACAGCAGAGCCTACCTAGGTATGGAAGTCCTAATTCAGTGGCACCTAACCTCTGGGTGCCTGCAGAACACCAGTGCACAGCTAATGGGCTCAAGCTATCACAATTCCCTCTTCCTGTTGGCTTTGATTTTAGGATTTTCTGTAGCTACTGATTTAAGCAATTCCTCAGTCAAGATGTTTTCTGTGTACTATGACTGAGTGGGATGAGGTTCCGCAACAATGTGAGAAAGAACTTCTTCATGGTGAGGGTGACGGAGCACTGGCACAGGCTGCCCAGAGAGGTTGTGGAGTCTCCTTCTCTGGAGACATTCAAGACTCGTCTGGACACCTCCTGTGCCATCTGCTCTAGGGAACCTGCTTTTGCAGGGGGGTTGAACTCGATGATCTCTCGAGGTCCCTTCCAACCTCTACAATTCTGTCATTCTGTGATTCTGTGATGATGGAGTTGTATAAAATTCCCTCAAAGTAGCACTGTGACAGGCCATATTAAAATTAATGAGTTCATACTCGGTGATTGATATCTACCTTACATTTGGTTTTTATCCATTAAAAATAAACACTGGAATGCAGCACAAGTAAGTTTTGTCCTGATTACTGAGTAAGGCTGTTACAAATTCCAAGTGTTTTTGAAATATTTTGTGAAGTTTGATAGTTATCTGACAGTGTACATCCAGCAGTATTAAAACTTAATCATAGAACCATGGAATTACAGAATAGTTTAGAATAGGAAACAAGCATAAAGATCATCTAGTGCCAACCCTCTGCCATGGGCAGGGACATCCTACACTAGACCGTGTTGCCCAAAGCTCTATCCAACCTGGTCTTGAACACTGCCAGGGAGTGGGCTGCCACAACTTCTCTGGCAACCTGTGCCAGTGGCTCACCACCCTCATAGGGAAGAATTTTTTCTTAATATCCAATACCTACCCTCTTTCAGCTTGAAAACATTGTCCCTTGTCCTATCACTACAGTCCCTGGTGAACAGTCCCTCTCCCACTTTCCTGTAGGACCCCTTTAAGTATTGATAGGCCATAATTAGGTCTCCGCAGAGAGCCTTCTCCAGGCCAAACAAGCCAAACTCCCTCAAGCCTTTTTCCATATGGAGGTGCTCCAGCCATCTCATCATCATTGTGGCTCTCCTCTGGACTCACTTCAACAGCTCAATGTCCTTCTTATACTAGGAACCCCAGAGTTGGATACAGAGCTCCAGGTGGGGTCTCACGAGAGCAGAGAGGCAGAATCTCTTCCCTTGACCATGCTTCTTTTGATGAAGTCCAGGATATGGTGGGCTTTCTAGGCTACAAACACACACTGCCAGGTCATGTTGAGCTTCTTGTCTACCAACCTCCCCCTCTGAGTTTTTTCTCCTCAGGGCTGCTCTCAATGCCTTCTCTGCTGAGCCCGTTTTTGTGCTTGGGATTGCGCTGACACTTGTGCAGGACCTTGCATTTGGCGTTGTAGAACTTGATGAGTTTCACACAGGCTTGCCTTTTAAACCTATCAAGGCCCCTCTGGATGGCATCCATTCCCTCCAGTATGGTGACTACATCACACATCTTTGTGTAATCGGCAGACTTGGTGAGGGTCCACTTGAACCCACAGCCACAATAAAGATGTTAAAATGCCTATTCTTAATGCCAAAGATGCTAATAATGCCTGTTTACACTGAGGAAGAAAAGAAAAAAAATTAAAGAATTAGTTCTTTAAAGGTTTCCTTTGGGTTTATCTTTGTAATTTGACTACAATTGTAGAAGCAAGAGCACAGAGTACTTGAAAAGTAAATATTTTTTTAACTTCTTTTTGTTTGCAGGGGTGAGGTATCGAATCCCCAGTCCTGAGACTATGTCTGTCTTGTAAATCAAAACCTAAGGGGTTGAGTTTTGTCTGTGGATATTGTCTATAAAACCCTTCCTGCTTTCTGTATAAACTTGTTGAAACGCAGTGGTATTGTGAAGCCTGCTGTATGTCCAGAGCGGTTTACTTGGGAAACTAGCAGGGTTCATTTGCAGTATTTATTTTTCTGGAAGGTGAGAGGTAAAGCTGATATGATGGAAATGACTGACTCCCTCATCCTGAAACCTTAGACCAGTTTGTACTAATTCACTGATGTATGTGCCTAAACACATTAATAAGGCTAAAATAGACAGGGGCACCTAATGACGCATGCTGGGCTGGGGATAATGGACTAGCAGAAGGGTTTATTGAGGATCTGTTCCACTGGGAACAGAGCCTTTATATCCTAATTAAAGCCTTGTAAACCTCCATTTAGTACTTGAAATCCAGTATCAGGTTTACTGAGCTGATTTTAATTAAAACTGATGTTAGCCTCAACTTCATATGGGTTTCTGACCAAAATAGTAATGTTTAAGCAATGCATGTGTGCATATATAGGCATGTACCTGTGCATGTGTGTTGGAGTGCACTTGTGCATGTGTTTGTATTGTATTTAAATCTGCTGTAATTAACAACAGATCATCCCTGTGTTTAAACTAGTAATTGTCTGTCTTTGAAGGGAATGCTAACAAGTTATTTCTGCTTCTGTTATCACCTGTCACACTAATTCTAGTACCAGGTGAGAGCTCTGTGACCCTTATACTGGGGGAGGTGGGCGGGATGTTTGTGCTTCCCTGCTCTATAAATAACCATCTTTGTGTAACCGTTGCGGAACCAGATGTCATGTTGTAGAGGAATAAAATACTATTCCTACATATAAATAGAACTCTAATGTCTCAACAAAGGAAAAAAGGGATTTTAAAAATATTTTTTCATGGTTTATTTTAGAAAGCTCATGTATCAACATAGATTTTTTAAAAAAGAGTGCACTATAATATCTGAGGAAAGACAGCTATATTCTGTTTTCTGGTCGGGTGGAAAGGGATATTCTTAATTAACAAAATATATAAATTATTTTCCTGTATTTAAAGTATGTGTGTGTGTGTGGAGAGAGAGCGAGAGAGAAAGAAAAACCCATGTGAAATTGGGAAAAAAAGGGAGAGATGTAAAATACTGGAATGCTAAAACTGAAGGATTATACAGCAGTTAGATTGTCCATATACTCTTTTAATATTCCTCCTTTCCTCTTACACATAGCCATTTCACTTTGATTATTGTGACATTTTTTCCCCTATGGGATCTGGCTTGTTTATTAATATTTGATGGCTGGTCCAGCTGTCTGGGTTGCTTTGTAAAGATGTCTTACCCTTTCTCTTTTCAATAAAGCTCTAACTTTTTTACCACCTGCCCTCCAACCCTGCACTGGATGCAGAAATTTTTGTATCCAGTAGGATGTTTGATAGAGGTTATTGACTATTTTATCTGTTTCACAGAAAACTTTTTTTCCTCACCATGTCCTTAGAAGATGAGATGGTGTTATTTTTATTTTATAACTGGACAGCTTAAGTTTGGGGCACTGCTGTGCTGAGTTACTGTAGCTAGTTCTGGTTGAGCCAGGTAGTCTACCAGAACCTGCGTGAGGAGATGGGCTGCATTGTGCTTCCCAAATTAGCCCGAGTGAAGCACTGTGGTTGTGCTATATTAAGACAGGGTATCTCTGACTTGCAAAGCATTTTGCTGTTTAAACATATCCTCAGAGGTTACCTAAAATAGCAGTGGAGCTACCCAACTTTAAAAATTCTGTTTCTTAAAGCATTTTGCAATATGATATCTGTGTATTGGGTAAGATCAATTAATCTTCAGTTTCAAGTATATCTCCTTCAGCAGAAAATCAACACTGAACCTCAGTTTTGAACAGCCAAAACACACGTGCCATGTGTGGGATAAATTTGGCTTACACACAATATCCCAGGAAGGTCCTGTGCAGCTCAGATTGATTACTGAGGTGTCTCTTGCAGCCTGGGCAAACAGAGACTGATGTCCTAGGGAGTGCCAGGAGTCCCAGAGCTGGTTCCCAAAAAGCAGGGAACTCTGATGGGTTGCTCCCAGCTACCTGCTAAGAAGTACTGAGGACAGCAGTACATGTGGTATCTTGTTCCCCTTGGCTGCATTAGCACATTACTCAGGGATATAAGATCTGGCCTGTGTCCCCAGGGTGTCCATAGTGCTGAGGTTCATGTCTAGGCTCTGTCCTTCACATATCTGAGGAGAAACTCTTGTATTTTCAAAGCATGTCCATGGGAAAAGGGTGATGTTTGACATAACAGAGTGACAGCTTTCATGGGGAAACAAGCTCCCTTCCTGCTAGCAACCTGCCTGCAAAGTAGATAATAAACCCAATTAACAGCTCAAAGACAGTGCTGCTAGTTAACTCCCTTCTTGCTGTGTTCTAATGGCTGTGCAAACAGCTAGTTGAAACCATGTATATTTCTTCTAAGAATAAGCATCGTGTCTATGTTGGGGTGGAGGTGAGGAGCTGGTAGTGCCACCACCTGAGAGATCGACGGCAACAGGGAGTTAAGCTGGGCTGTTGATTGTCATCACCTCTTAGCTGGAGACTACTGCACATCATGTCAGATTTTCACTCCACTTGATGTCATGCCAGTGTAAAAGGAACGAACAGCTAATTTGATTTCCTTTGCCCTCTGGAGAGGGAAATTCTCACAGCCTGCTCCAGCTGACCAGCTGACTGCAGGTAAACAGCATAGAGGAGGCTAACCAAGTCCTGAGCTTAGGCTTGGGCCAAATGAGTAGTGGGAACATGCCTTTAATCTTTCACACAAAGGGAAAATATCTTATGTGAAGGCTTCAGAGTGCTGACCCATAGATCTCGTCTTCCTGGGGACTTCAGGATTCACTGATCAGAGATGTTAGCTGCCCGTGGGCACACAGGACCCGTATGCCAAGGCAAGGAGAGAATTCAGGTCTCAGGAAGCATTCAGCTCCTGTAAACCATAAGATTACTTTCCTTGAAATTTCTTTCCTTACACAAAACTTCCTAACCCAGTAACAACCCAAGAAAGTAATCCTATGGCTAACAGTCTCCAAGCTCAACACACTGAATTTGGAAAAGAGAATTGCTTTCTGGCACAATAAACTGGCTTTAGACAGCCTAGACCCTGCCAGGGTCAAACCCTTTAACTGAATTTACCCATATTCAGCTCCATCAGTTGACAGCGAGTAGACATTCTCATGGTCTAGTTCACATTCAACTTTCTTATTAGTCCGCAGAAAACATTTTTTTTCTGGCACAGTATTTAAATGATGCTTCTCAGATCTGTAATTTAACAAAAGAATTATTAGGTGTGAATTGTAAAAGGCACTTCTCTGGTCAAGTGATATCTTCTCTGGCAAGTTTTGACACCTTTTTCTAAGACTGTGGGAGTGTGGATTTTAATATACTGGAGGAGTTAGTGATGGGAATTTTGCATGGGGAAACCAAGATTTCCTCTCCAAAAGAGCTGTCTTAGTGACTCAGTTGTTTTACCTGCAATTTTGCTCCCCCACCTTGAAAATGGTGTACAGCATGACGTAATGAAACTGTTGCAAAACCTGAACAAGTAGCTTCTTCACTTACTCTGTCCCTATTCCCAAACGTGGAAAATGATGGTTCAATTTGAGGTGTACTCAGTGTCTGTTAAAATCATTGGGAATTGAAAGGGGCTGAAGCCTCTCTTTCTTGATATGAGATCATTTCTGAAATATTTCAAGAAAAAAAGATTTCTGGCACCGTTTCTCAGATGAGACAAACAACACTAGGAAGGCTTTCCTGCCTTGTCATGGGAGTAGCAGGCTTGGCTGTGGCCAAAGAATCACCTCCTCTCACCTTGGCTTCCTCCAGATGAATTTGCTCTGGGAGGTCTGATGTGCTCTGGTTGAGAAGAGCAAGTTGCCCATGAAGAAGTTTTGTCCATTTTTTACTTTTCTAGTTCTGCAGACGACAGTGTATCAGTGAGCCTTGGCACCAGGAGTAGCACATTGGCATGTTTGATACAGGAGAGGTCTGCTTGGGTTTACCGCAATCTGCACTGTGCCTGCAAACACAGTGGCTCAATACACATTTTCACTTTACACCAGTGCCTATGGACTCTGTGACAGGAGTCTGCAAGGCATATGGGTAGTATGGAGCGCTCATACTCTGAAACTTGGTTTTGCCGCTTGTCTTAATTATACAGAGGAAAATGTAATGGCCTGGACTCCATAACAAATGGATGCATCTCTGGTAGCTTTATGAACTGCATCGAAAAACTGGTTATATATTGTGAGGAAAGCTAGAGGCTTTTACTTCAGTTCTGCTTTTTTTGAAGGACCTGCAAGAGTAGGGTTTGGGGTTATTTTATATGGGATGCTCACCCAACTGCTACATCCAAGATCATAGCTTGCTCACTGTCCTAGATCAACCTGATGGGAGTACGGTATTTATCATGATGATTATACATATAGTTTATGCTACATAATAGTTATGTTTTCCTTGTGCTGGATTTCAAATGTTTCAGCGTGGTTATGTCAGGGTTTATATTGTAGGGCTCCAGCAGATGGCAGAGGAGACAGGCTTTGAATAGGTGAAAGTTTCAGGTACTCTTAAATTAGTACAAGAGAATAAGTTTTATTTTAGTTTCAGCAAACTTACCAGTTTCACTTCACTCAGTTGCACTGAAGTGGAACCAGTGTGCAGGGTTTAGGGGGGCTCACATGCCCTTTGTGGCTATTGGGCTTTATTTTGTGAAAATAAACCATGCTCTAATAGAGGTTGCCCATTTGGGATCTGAAAAGATTACAAAGGTCTTTTTCTCCTGTAAATTCAGTCATTGAATTTAGAATCAGTGCCTGAGGGGAAAGCAACCTATGGGGCCAGTCCTGCTCTAGGACAAAAAAAAAATTCTTCATAAAAGAGGCATAAACATCAAGGGTTCTGATGTTTGTAAGTAGGAGCCAAAGCCCATCTCTGTTCTCATTTACATCACAATAAACCCCAAATAATAAACCTGACATTGTCCATATGCATTATTAAGAGTCGGTTTGGATCATGATCACCTGTGTGATCCTGCAGGACACTCAGTAAAGAAGCTGTACTAGGTAAGTAAGGAAATGCCATATAAACTAATAAGCCATGTGCAGCCATAGGTAAAGCATAGCAAAGCATACTGAAACAGCTGTATTTTAACTCTTCCAGAATGGTTTTGCAATATGCTCTGTTCTCACCTGAATGAGAACTACAAAATTCTCAGCTGTAGGAAGGACATCCTAAGTGCGAGCACACAGGTTCTGAACTGTCATCTTAGATCATTGAAATTTAACATGTGGACACATGAACAGAAGGAACACAGAGAGGGGAAAGGGATAATATTGCAGCAATTACTTTCCTCATATTTTGGGGGAAGGTACATGAACTTTTGTTACTGAGGTAAGAGAACCCATATTAGGAGATGCCGATATGGGAATTTACAGCCTCAGTGTATCCCCTGATGGACCTCCCATTTCTCCTTGAGCTTCTTCCAAATTAAATATAAGTGGTTCTGGATCTCTTGTCATTCCTTTTGCAGAGAAATATTTGTGGCTGAAGCAGTATTTCTTGGGTGAGCAGCCACTGCCCAGGGAAATTACTTTATGCATAGCTTTTCAGTTAGGAAGTTTGTCCTTGAGAAATTCTCTGCTACTTTGAGATACCAGAGCAACTCTGTCCATTGAATTATATTAGAGACCATGAACAGCCGCAGTTAAATAGGAAGCTCTGTGGCAGAGAACGGAATTGCACTCAATAGCAGAAAGTAATTTTATTATTTTATGTTACTGATAGTGTCTGTAAATAAGTTAGTTTTAATGAACAAACAGGGGACCGCATTTTTCTGGTGCATGCTGCACAAACAAGGCAGAGGTTGCCAATACTAACACTGCCTTAACCATAGAGAATTGCTAAGGATGTCTATGTGAAGAAATAAATGTGCTGCTGGTCACCATGTAGTGAAAAACCATTTGTGTAAGAGAGGAATGTAGTCAAACAAACAACAGGTACCACCTCCTTCAATAATGTAAACATCTCAGGTTTTTAAGCAATTTCAGGTATTTCTTTTCTCTGTTAATTTGCCATACAGGCAAGGACAAATGCTAAGTTACTAGATTTTTTTCAGATCCTGTAGTTCTTTTACCATACACTTTGTAGTTCATGCTCAGTTAGTAAGACCACTCATGAGGCACTTCTTTGCATGCCCTTGATGGTCAGTTGCAATCTAGCCACTTCAGGATGCATTTGTCAGGGTTTGTTGGACAGTAGGCATTGTGTCAGCTGCACCTGCAGCGCTCTGGATATCCAACTGGCTTCTGTATCTTTCTGCTGTGTGTAATCTTTATTCATGTTTCAGTATGAGCAATCCAACAATTTGTCTCATAAATGAAATTAAATGGCAGTTGTGGCTAGATAATTTCACCGTTATCGTATTGAACTTACATTTTTCACAATGTCTTAGTACCAACGGAAGGCCATGAAAGTTTTAACTTTCCTGTATTTTCTGCTGTTGTGTGGCAGTATTGACTGAGACTGAGAGAGACGTGAGTTCACTTGGTGGTTACATCTCTCTTACCTCTGAGAACATAGATCCTGAACCCATGGTTTCTCTGTCCCTTGCTGAACAACGACAAAAGCTCCTGAGTTCTACACAAGAATATTGCACGTTAGAGGAGAGCTTAATAATATATGAGTAGTGGAATACTTACACTGTGGATGAGCATACCTGTTAAAGAGAAACTTGTAGCTGCACCAAACTAACAAGGCTTTTTTTGTAAGACAATAATCATGTCAGAGCCAGCAGATAACATACTTAATTCTAATCAGCTTTCACTAATCACAGAAGGTAAAATTAGTTATTAGTGTTGAGTCACAACTTTCTTTAAGTAGCAGTCTAAATCCAATTACCCTAAGATACTTTGCTTTCCACTTAATACTTTATTGTTGTCCACAAAGGTTTTGGTGAAATGGAGGCTATTTATACCTGAGTTAATGATGTGCTGTATTTTTCTTCAGTTTATTTGTATGATTGATGTGGAGTGATCAGATACTAATTGAGATACTGATTTTGCTTCTGAAAACTTCATGACTCATTAGAGCAAAGTCTGGTATCTTGATTATTCATACGTGTAATTTGAAGCAGGTTTCAAATTTGTGTAAACTGGCATGACTTCATGTCCTTCCAAATTTAGTAAAACTTGTATCAGTGTTTGTAAGAGAAGAAGGCTAAGACAAAAAGGAGGAAAAACAATTTATTATTGAAGTAGGTTTTATTAAAATATAAACCAGACAAAAAGGAGGAAAAACAATTTATTATTGAAGTAGGTTTTATTAAAATATAAACCAATGTATTTTAACAATGTTACTAATTTTTTCTTTTTAAATGAAGGTGCTGCAGTGTAAGAGAGTCAGATTCTACCAGGCTCCTCTTGGCTTAAATAATAGTATGACCATAGAGTCTTTAGAATAGCAATACTGAAATCAGGGTGAACAGCATTAGATCAATGCTGAAGGCTTCCAAAAATTCTGTCCTAAAAATACACATGCTGTCTTATGAGTTCATTCATGTGGTGAGGTCATACTTTTGAACTTGAAGTCATCACTTGTTGCCTTTAACTCTTTAACTGAGAGTATCTGAGAGCCCAACAAGTGGCTCACTGATGATCAACAGTTGTTTATCTCCACTACAGAGCCTGCAGGATGGGTGGCTTGCTCTGGCCTGGAGAAACCACCATAGCTGCAGGACAGATGTTAGAGCATGGAGTTTGTGGAGCAGCATGAAAGGGCTTGGGCTTGCATTATTCTCTCCCTGCCAGTTTCTGGCATTCAGCTATAGTGTTGAGGGCAGCTTTGCTATCTTGGGAGCCACAGTGTGTGTGTTTGACTCCAAGTGGCATCCAAAGCCTGTAGTAATCCCAGCAAGTGGAGTCCAAATAAATGTGTCTGCTGCCAGGTCTATGTTTGGGGATAGAGATCAGCTCCAGGCCTTTTAGCCGTGGAGCAAAGTCAAGATCCCTGATGTGTAACAGAGCCAGGGCCTTGCGTAACTCTGCTCCTGAAATGTTCGGACACAGTGAACAGGTCCAATTCTGACACTGAAGGGGAAAGGTGATGCCAGGGGGCATGACCTCGGTACTGGGTTTTTCAGGCTTCTCCCAGTTTCCATCTCATCTGTGTCTCTTTAAATAACTTCATATGGACTTGTAGTTCTGGCAGCGAGTACCCAGTTTATCTCTGGATGTTGCAGTGCTCTAAGTAAAGAAAACAGTTTTCCAGATCTTATGGTGAATATAGTAAATATTTTTGCTCTGCAAAATTATGAAAGAAATATGAATTCTTAAAAAAAAAATTCTGGCCCCAAAATGGAACTGTGTATAGAAGTCCCAAAACAATTTAAAAACATTTCACAGATATTTAATTGAAATTTTGGGGAACGGGGGGGTGTGTGTTTTGTTTGTGATTTTTTTCCAAAAAGCAGTTTCCACTTTGAAAACTATTGGTTCCAGCATCTCTACAAAGGAGTGTTAATATTGCTTGTGAGTGGTGAGAGCAGATTTCCCTGCATCAGTTTAGAAAAACACCATGCTTATTTTCCTCTAATTTCTTACGCAGTTGTATGTTGGTCAGGTGAGATAGCAAGCTGTCATCCCCACACTTAGGTCATAAAATCATGCTTCCACCCTATTCAAGGAAAGTGATTATTCATGTGAGAATTTTTGTACTGAAGTGTTGAGGCTCTGTTTTTAAGTCCGTAGAGTTAAGCCTAACACTACTGTCCTTAAACCCGAACTTAAACCTGAGTTTAAACCCCTGAGAGATTGTTCGGTTTGAGTTGAGATCATTCTGCTTTAGCTGATGTCTGTGTATGCTCTAGAAATAGATGTGCTGCTTTGAGGCATTATTGTCCCTGCTGGTGGCCTATTGCTTTCCATCTGGGGCTAATTATTTTCAGAGCTTTTCCAGAATAAGGGCTTGTGCAACTTCTCCACTGACATCAAAAGCACCTAAGACGTTCTGATAGGTCATCTGACTCTTCCTGTGAGGGGTTCTATCAGTAGTGGCCTCCAACTGCTGGCTTGCAAGGGGAGGGTGAGTACATTAAAGGCAGCAGGGCTTTGTCTGGAGCAGCCAGTCTGTTCAGGGCTTGATTTTTCCTGGGTGTTGTGATTAACCAAAGTAGATGCTTAAATAAACCTGCCTGTGCTTGGCCTACCATCATGAATTGCTTTCTAAGTAAATGAATAAAGATAAACCTCATGAACTTCTAAGTGTAGATCTAAGGCTTCGGAACACCTGCATCTTGCACAGAAAGGTGTTTGGGTGATCCCCTTACTGACGTGGGGCACCTCAAAAGACACAGGATCTCTCTGCAAGAACAAAAAGGCCATTCATGCAGGGCATGTTGCTCAGCTTGGTCTCAGAAAATTCTGACTTCTCGAAGGAAGGGTTGGGTTTTCTTCCCTTTTGGGGAAAAAAAAAAAATATTGTCAGCTGCAGCAGGTTGCCCAGGAGTGTGTCTAGTCAGGTTTTGAATATTTCCACAGATGGAGACTCGGTGAGCTCTCTTGCCATACTGTCCCAGTGTTTGATAACCCTCAGAGTAAACAAGGGTTGGATTTTTTTTTTTTGCTACTTCTAGACAGAATTGCCTGTATTTCACTTGGAACTCCTTGCCTTTCCCTCTCACTAGACACCACTGAGAAGACTCAGGTGTTTATACACATTTATAAACTCCCTCTAAGCCTTCTTTTTCTTGAGTTTGAACTTTTCCAGCTTTCTCAGCTTCTCCTTGTATGACAGATATGTGTGACCTGAAATCTGCTTGCAGATATCCAGAGGTCCCTTTTAATCAGCCATGAAGTAATTGAGCAGGCCAACATGGCTTTACTTAAACTCTCCTTAGAGGGCAAGGATGTGCTATTTAAAAGTATTTGATTTAGTCAAAATAATTCTCATTCTTTGAAGAGCAGAAAACAGAGTGCTAATACTTCTATCAAGTTTCGATTTTTGGGGATTTATCTGGATTTTGTTGTTGTTGTGTTTAAAGTTTATTATTTCAAGCTTTACCTGTTGGTAAAAATCTGCACTACATGGCAGGAAATGGGGCTTGTTTTGCTAGCCCTCAACCTTCATTCCTGGAAAAGTATGAGAGTATCTTACATTGCTCAGCTCTGACTTAATAGTCCAGTTAAGGAAATGCATGAGAGACAGTGAGGCTATATTGCCAACCCAGAATAAAAGTCATGAGTCAGTCCTCAAAAAACAGTAAGCTCAGAAGCTATTTACTGAATAATTATATATTGTTTAAGTATCTTTAGAAGAGTCCTATGTTTGCCTTCTGTTAGGTTCTTTTTTAGTCTAAAGATTCTGTCACGTTCTCAAGCTTTCATTTGAACCTTGTGCAATAAAAAATATATATATGTAAAAGAATTTTTATAAGCATTTTTTATTTACATGCATATGCAAAGGTAAATTTTTAAGTAAAGTTCTTACCATTGGATTCAGATATTTAGATGAAAACAGCTAGTATACAAGGGATCTGTGATAAACTTGTATGAGACATTAAGTACTACATGATGGGTACAATACCATCGGCCAACAGAAAATATCCAGATGTAATTATTTTGCTTGGAGATTATTTCTCATGGGACGTTATGTGGAAATTATCTTTGTCTCCACTGTGGTTTCAGTAATGCACCAAGTAGAGTTTTGTGGACTTCTGTCTGAGAATAGTTTTGTTTACTACCATGCTTCTTAAATTAGATTATTTACAGGTGCATATGAGGCATAATGCACCCCTTCAAACTCTCTAATACAACTTTGAGCAGAATAAAAAGAAACAGTTTCTCTGTCATAATCTGTACTCGTATCTCCTTATCTCACCTTGGAGTATTAGAAAGTACACTAACACTTTATAACACCAAAAAGCAGCATGAGTAGATAATGTTTTATTACTGCCCCGTAGAAATCCAGCAAGTTCCTAAATTGCATTTAAAAGATTACAAAGGGTTGGTTTTTTTGTGGGTTTTTTGGTTTGGGTTTTTTTTTTCTTTATTTTTCTCTTTAACATTTTCCCTGTAATTATTTTGCAGCAGGTATGAGCATCCTTGCTACCAGGCAACTACATTCCTAGCTAAAATGTAAATATATGATTCATTGTCCCTGTGGAGTTCTAAGCATAGACCTTTAATGGCATCACAGTTAATTATTAGTATAATGTATGGGGACATATTTTTCCTTTAGCTGGCTGGGTATGCTATTAAATGAATGTGGATGGCTTACTTAGCAGAACTTGTTAACTGTTAGCTGACTGTGTCTTTAGGCAGAACTTGTCTGAAAAACGTGCTAGCAAGCACTTCATTTAGATTACATGAATTATATTCAAGAAGGTTCCTGAAGTTTTATATCCATTGATGATTTACAAATAGTTTGAACAATGTCAAATATAGTTGAATTTCAGAAAAAAAAGAAAGCATACAAAAAAGAAAAGCATACAAAAAAAAAGCACCTGTACTAGGTGATCATGCTCTGGCAGGGGGGTTGGATTAGATGATCTTTTGAGGTCCCCTCTGAACCCTGACATTGTGTGATTCCATGATATTCCTTTCTTTTTATATATAAGAGTTTGCAGTTTTCATCACACTGCAAATATTAGGTTGTCAGTCCAGGTGCTTCTCTGTTTGTTTTTTGTTCATCAGTGTCTTAGTTCCTGCCCCATGGCCTGAGTGAGAGTGCCTGCACAGTCTTGTTCTGTGCATTAGCCTGGCACTTCTGTGGTTTTTGCAGTGATTGCACATTTCAGCCTTAATGCTCATGGGCTGGGTGAGGGGGGCGGTTCATGGCTCTACCAGATTTTTCTGTATGTAGACCTGTCCAGAACCCACTGCCTACCCAGGAAGAAGAAAATACGGTAAGTGGTAGTGGGCACTCTCTAATGGAGAAAGTTTTCTCTTGAGAGAAACTGCAGAGAGTCCCTGGGATGGAGAGAGGCCGAGCAGCTGAGGCAGTGTTGTGTCTGTGTCTGCTCTCTTTGGTTCTGAGGCACTGAAACAGACACCCAAAAGTAAGTCTTGAGAGGAAGATAATGTTTCTGTTTATTTTTTGTTAAATTCAAAAACCAGTAAACCTCTGTTTCAACAAAATTCTTTTAACGGATGTAGGGTGGCCTTGTCTGAGGGTCTTTAATGCCCAGTTCACTTACGTGAGTGGTGGCACCCGTCAATACTTTCCAGTATGGTGTTAGAAAGTGCCATACACAGCTTCCTTACTATGCCACAGTAGTATACTACCATGAAGAACTACGTATCCTCTCTCCAGGACCGGCTCTAAACATGTGTCTGGGATGAACTTGTATGATATTTTTCTTCAGCAATCTCACAATCTCCAGGTGTTTTCATCTCAGCGGACTTGTTTTGTCATCCATGACATCCCTTTTCAGAAGTTCCATGGGTGCATTATCAAGCCTGTGAAGAACTAAGTTGTTTTGTTTCAAGTAACTGTCTATGAATTTCTGACATTTATCTCTGGTACTCAAAGATAATGAACAATTAGTCCCTATTCATAATCTCTGTATTACTCATGAATTTTCACACCATTACCATATCTTTCCTAAGATACAATATCCTTTTTATCCAGACTGAAGAGCTCTAACTTAGTAGTTCTTCATCCAGAAGTCATTTTATATCCTGCTGCCCTTCTCTGAACTTTTTCCAATTCTACTATAGCCTTTCTGAAATCAGGGGACCCAGTCTGTACCAGTTATCAAAGTAAGCTAGGGATTTATTCGGTGGTGTGATGATGCTTTCATTTTTGTTCCCTGTCCCTTTCCTAATATAATTTTCAATTATTTGATATCCTTTTCCTGACTTCTACTGAGTACTCAGCAGATGCTTTCTCATGGAACTCTGTAGCTATCTAGTATTTCACTCCTGAGTAGCTGTGTTTCTAAAATGTCATTTTATATGTGAAGCCAGGTTTGATGCACCTAATGCACATTGCTTTCCCTTTATCTTTCTAAAGTTCATTTGCTATTTTATTGCCCATTCTGTTTCAGAAATACCTCCTGCAGTCCTGCATGGTTGCCTCTTGCCTTTAGTATTGCAGGTTTTACCATTTCACTGCTTAGCATTTCTGAGCGAGCCAGTGTTCACAATGCGTGCACCATAGTCTTTAGCCTCACTGCAATGGCCTTGTCTCCTCTGGATGCTTTGCCACACTGCGAACACTGACTAAGCCTAGAGATTCGCTCTGAGATTCCTCTTCCACATTATGTGCTTGAGAACAGAATTATAAGATAATTTGCCAGCTGATCATTATACTTAGACTTATTGTGCGCCTGTAATAAATTTTGTCCTATGATTTTTGTCTGGACACAACATCAGCTTCTTGAAGGATGTTGTCTTGTTCTCAAGCTCTCCTTACAAGGTGGTGCTCATCAGTATTGTGTTTTCAGTTGGGTGTTTTTCCTCATAATCTTTCTGCATCCTCTGAGGATTTAACACTTTTTAGTGTCGTGTTTCTGTTTCAGCTTTCCCATCTTTTTACCTTAAATACAACTTTGAAAGTAAACAAATAGAAAAAAAAAAAAAAAAGAGATCTACCTTGTTGCCCCCTGGAAGCAGTTTTTCTGGATCAGGGCCAGCCAGGATCTCATTGTTCAAATCAGACAATTACTTTTTGTAGCTACATCCACTTTTGTTAATTTATGGTGTATTAGACTTTATGCTTCAGTGTTTGCAAGAGACACAGATCTTTATATTTAAGAGTTCATAATAACCTTACGAGGTATTCCCTGCAATGAAACTCATATACATAAGCTCCAGGTGGATGTTTTTGAGAGAGGCAAACTCTTAGATTACTCAAATGAAAGATGGGGGGGGGGGGGGTAACGTTAGTTAAAACGGTGCAATTCCAGCTCCTACCTGACAGTTGCAGCTATGCTGCTTGTTACACAGGTTTAAGAAAATAGACAATGCTTACAGTAATTGGTAGAAATAGAATATTTTATTTGTATTATCATTAGGGATAGGGGAAGGCATGAAAACCAGCAGATTGCAGCTGATTAAGCATTGATTTATTGTAATTCAGTAAATATTGAAGTTGCTTGGAAAAGGTAAAACCAGAAAACAGACGGGTCAGGAGTCTAAAATGTTTACTATTGACAGTGACAATAAAGACATGCCACACACATTGAAATGGATGGGTCAAATGATGAGCAATCTGCTTGCCTTTACAGGTCCTTCTCTGGTAGCTGGTTCTGGAATACTGAAAACATTTTGTTAAATTAATGATTGTGTTGTAAAACTCTGATGAAGATCTAGTTTTGCAGTTTGGCAGGTGCTGTAGGTCTTTTCGTCTCCTTTTCCCAGCTTCAGGGATCCACCTGGTACTGAACTTGTGATGCTGAGGGCTGGTCGCTGACTGTAGGTGACTTGGCTTCTGCTGCATGATGTGCCTACAGGTCTCTATCCAGCCATGTAGCCAGCCTTGAATTCAATGCTGCAGGACTTTGACCTGAACAGGTGTCACAGTGTGACACTGGGTTCATGGCCACTTTGGCCCTTTGATAAGAGCTCTGTGTGTTCCCTACAAGAGCCAGCCTGACACTCCAGCTCCTGTGTGGTAGCACTGTTACACAGATGGACTGCGAGATGGACTCAAGGGATGTGAAACATTCATGTATTTCCTCTATTAAAGCAAAACCAGACTGTTCTTGCATTGCTGTTGGTGCTAAGAAAAAAAAAACACAAAATGAAATGGCTTAACAACTTCTAGAGAAATATAGTTGCAATTGCAAAATTTGCAAAATGCAAAGATGTGTTATACCAAATAGAAACGAAAATAAAAATCTATTAGGTCAGAAAACTAGAATATACTCAATTAGTTACTTTTAGATTGCATAATAGCTGGTTATAGTGGGATATAAAGATTGAAATTTTAAGTTCAGCACTGATTCTCTGCCAAATAACAAGTACTATTTTCCGAGACACTGGTGTAGATGTCAGAGTTTCTCTGTGGCTTGAGACAATGCTACAGAAAATTCTTCATAGCATTTTGAGAAAACAATATGTATTTGGGAAAATATTTGTTTCATGTAACAAAGGAGCATTATGCCTCGTGTTTGCATTATAGTTTCTTATAGTACAGGTGGCACTTAAACGTGACATAAACAGCTGCTCCTACCCAGCTGCACTTTCCCCATGGGGTCCTTTGTGGGATCTTGACAGGTCATTTCATGGTAAACCCAAGTTTCCAATTTATTGTGATAATAAGTTGCCAAGACCCAACCTTTAATTTGGTACAATGAAACTGTTTTAGTGGTTTTTATAAGATTCTGAAACAGTATTAGACAACACACCTATTTTTAATTATAACTGATCTGGTAATGGTGACAGATTTTTATTGAAACAGTAATTCTGCTAACGACTGCACTGTCAACTCTTATCTCCAGGTGGGAAAACAAAAACATTTGTATTGAACAGATATTTCATTGCTAAGTGATACGGGAATTATAATTTGCAACCTTTCAAAGGAAGTAAATAACTTTTTTCTCTTTTGGTTTAATGATTTTTCCCACATCCTAATCAATCCATTTTTCCCTTTGAGATCAATTTCATTCTATTTTTGGAGCTTAACAGTTGTAGGTGACAGCAGGCAATTTCCTATAGATTGGACAGATGCAAAGGAAAGTCTTTATCCTTCAAGATATCAAGATCGCAAGAGGTGCAGACACACAGTGAAGAATGTGCACCTTTGCCTTGGTGAAGCTCCCGTACTTGATGTTTGATTCGTCACTCACTCTTGTCTGTGACCCTTCTAAGCTGGAACAGGAACCTCTCCACCAAAGCTTCTCTCCTGCAGGTTCTTCTTCCACAGCAGAGAATGCCATGAGTTCAGATAGCTTCCTGACTCTAGTCGCAGAAGCCTAGTGAAAGTTAGATCTTGTCACAGCTGACAGCCAGATTATTTGGAGAATATATTTCCTTTAATATATTTATATGAAATATGTATTCTGATAAATAAGTGGTGATTTTTCACCTTCTGATACTTTGTTTATATGGTCATTGCACTGACTGTCGGGCCTTTGCCACTATTCACTATGACAGTGGTTATCCTAAATGGCTCACTGAAGTAAAATAAATAAAGAAAGGTCTGCTGATCTGTTCACTGAACCTTATGTTGTGAGACAGACATATATTTCACTTGGCTGTATTTTGGATGGGGTACAGGAGTGCACTCCACAGCTGCATGGGGCAGTGGCATAAAAATCCCATTGGCTCTAACGGGAAAAAAAACCCTCCTCTGGTGTGTTTTACTTCTTGGAGAATTGTGATACACATTTTCAGGTTTCACAGTCCCTCTTGGAAGTCAGACATTCTGAACTTTGGACACCTCACATTCAGCTTCTTATCAGAAAGTCCATACTAATAAATTTGTTGAGATTTTTGTGCAATGTAATATGAAGAAAACAAGTTTTTAAAAATGAGATTATGACACATATATTGTGCATCTTATATGTTAGAGAAATATTGTCTGACACAATTGTTCCATTTATCTATTTTCAGCCAACCACATCTTTGCTACATTTCCCAACTTACACAGAAATGAAACTGTCCCAAATAACTGTAGAAAAGCCAACTTGCATAAAAATGGATATTGTTAATTATTCAAATGTAGAATGTCATACCAGTTTTCCTTGATTCATGCTATTTTTCTTATAAATTGTTATAATAGTTTTAAATCTGATATATTGACCTCATCAACTGATTTACAAATGGGATTAGTATCTGAGCTATGTGGAAAGTTTGAAGTGGAAAGACAACAGAAAAGAACGTGAAGTGTGATTCAGTACACTGCAAAGTAGCAGGAATTAACAAGTGTCATGTTAGCTTTGTATTTTTTACTTTCTTATTATTTTTTTTCTTTTTTAAAAATTTTATTCTTACACAGACACTTTTATGGTTTGGAGTAATTTATAAATAGCTAGTGATTTCATTCAGCCTGTCAAGCAGTATAAGGTCATTTAAGGCTTATCTTTAACAGGCAATGTCATTTTTTCTGTGGGTCAAACAGCCCACAAACCTGAAGGGCACAGTATCATTTGAAGCAGGTTTAGTCCTGTCAGCCACTAGCTTAGATTTTGAATTGAACCTTAAAAATTAAAGAGCACATTAGCCTTCAGAAAAACATTCCCCAAGTAGTATACACAAACAGATAGCATTAATCCTGCCACTTTTGACTCCATTTTCCTGCCATACCTATTCCAAATCTCTCCTTATTTCCCTTTTATTTTCCTCCCATTTTACTGTAGTCTTTTGATTTGCTATTCTGCAATCAAAATCTGAGAATCCTTGATCACTTTTCCTATACCTCTTGGAAGACACTCAGCATTCACCAAGGTTAGGCTCAGTGTTACAATCATCACAGTTGAGATTTGTTTCTAATTTTAGATGTGACACCATCTTTTGTGACATGATGTGACTATGTTTGTGAGGAAGGAGATAGGATGATAGTCATATCTTCAGTTGTGTGTTTAATATAAAGCAACAAAGATGAGGACATCTTCTGGAGTTGATTTTGCTGGACTACTGTCATTTCATTCTTAGTATAAATAAGAAAATCTCAAGCAGTCCAAGAACTTTTTCAACTACTCTGTCAGGAATTTCTTGGATTAAAGATGGAGTCTAAAATTGGCATAGTATTTATTAATTATCAAATATGGGAAACAATGAAACACATGGTTTGATGCAATGTTTATTGCTGGTGCTCTTCTCAGCAGCTCTATCAGCGTATTTATAAAAAAGATCTCATAGCTGAAGGCAATAGTATGTTGGAGGTGTGACCTAACCTAGTTCATTGCATACCTCTAACATTAGCTCACAATGGTTATTTTAAGCTCTTCTTTTAATATAACCTAGCAATTTCTTTGCTATTTTTTTGCTTAGGTGGTATAAGGCACCTGTAAACACCAGGGCTGAATGTCTTGGTGGAATGATAGACCTCACTCCCTTTTGTTATTGCTGCTTCTATAAAGTTTTATTGTGAAAACAGACTGAGTCACTCATCTGAGTGTTATTTTTGGGGTTTTTGGTTTTGGGTTTTTTTTTTAATTTGCTTACTACAGTTATATGGGGGTCTATTTAGTGGCTTTCTGCTGTTTGGCATGGTGCTTGATGATGTTTATCAATATTCAACTAATAACAGAGGACTTCATATTATTCTTGAAGACCTTTAGATGAGGCATTTTGTGAACTCCATTCAATATATTCTTAAAGCATAGAAAAAATGAAGCTCCTCCACCCACGAGAACATACTTTTGAAATTACAATGCAAAGATTTGGTAGATCCTTTGGAGCTGCAGCATCTAAGACTGTCAAAGCAGAACACACATGACTAAAATGCATGTGGTCTGCACAGCATGATGAAGACTGGGAGGAACAGTGAAAGGGGTGGTAGTGAATTTGCAGGCACTGTCATGGTCACAGTCAGAAGATGCACTGAATTGGCTAAATGAACAATGTTACTGTATGACAGGTTTATTTGCTTTTCTTGAGCATATTTTAATCCAAGCATAGGAAAGTATCCTTAGAGAACTGAAGAAATACTAGAAATTTGGACATCACCATTATTTAGGTTTTTTTTTAAATATATCCTAGATATATATCCAAAGCCTTGCTGTGTGCTTTTCAAACTTGTCCTGTTTGGTGACGTTGAATATAAGCTTTTAAGTCATTGTATCTTGGTCAGTTGCAGGCTGATAAACAGTGTGGTTTATCCCAAACTGCCCTTTTTCTGTGTTTGTTTTTCTAGCAGGCTTCCAAGTTGCAGAGTAACTATCCCTCTTCTGCAACCACCTCCCTACCTCTCCTCCATTTCTGTGGACTGTGAGAAAACACTGTTTTCTCTCGTGGAATAAAAAGCCTTCCTTTGTTTCATGTTGGCCAAAAATAGGGCTTCATACCTCTCTGTTTTCCATATAACAAAGGATAAATCTGGCTCTGGAAAGATAATTGAAAATGACCAAGTATAGAAGCCTTATAGTATGTTGTCAGTCTTTACAGAACTTTTTGGGATGCATCCCCTTTCAGTTGTGTATCCATTGGTACTACACCAATTTACAATGTGAAAATGTTCAAGTCAAGAGATGCCCCAATTGTTTGAATAGGTAGTAAAACAGGAGACATCTCTCAACTGTTGTCGGCTTTTAAAGAAATAGACATTTCCAGGAGGAAAAAAGACACAATGTTCACAGCAACGAAACATAAATTGGGATGTGGGATGATTTTTGAATACTGTAACCACCGTTGTCCTCTCCAAAAAAAAAATCGAATGAGATGCAACAAAATTGTCTGTCTTTGAAGTTTTCTTTGAATTTGAGGGCTGAGAGGAAGATTCTCAGTAGTTGAGAAAACAATTTCTGCAGCATCTCTATAGACTGAAGAAAGCTGAAAGTCTGAAAGTACAATAAGAAAACAAGTGGTAAGGAATACATTCTGAATTGAATTTGATGAAGAATGTTCAGGCTGTCTATAAGAATAAAGAAATTGCAGGGTATGATGTCTATTAAAGGATCAAAGACTAAGAGATCAAGTTGTGAAATATAGTATAAATATAGACAGAAGAAGATTAAAATGGAGAATTAGTGATCAGAAGCTTCTGGGAGGAGAGATTGTGGGGCATTCTTTGTATAAATTATGGAAAGCAAATACAAGAGCGAAAGCAGTGAAAGGGAGAGGTGTTCATTATGCACGAAAAGAATGGGAGACCTGATAAACATTTGCCATGAGTGATTCTTTCAAGAGTGCTTTGCATCTGCTTTTTGAGTTCAATGTTCAGTGGAGATTATGGTGGCTTAAAAACGTGTGAAATTAAGTCTGAATTAATGGGTTTGGAATAAATATAACTTCTAATGATTGCGGAGCATTTCCTTAGCTGGTAGCAGGTCAATGTAAGAGCTTTTCTTGCAGAAGAAAGGGCTGAGTGGGTCTGGTGAGTCTGTGGTGGTTGTGAGTCTTTAGAGGGTCTCCAAGCCCCTGGAAGGACAGGAAAGTAGCAGTACAAAGGCACAAGTTCCCTGTCTTATCTGATGCAGGAATGCATTATGTTCCTCAACACAGCAATGAGGTCTCTTCTAAATAATGTTTTCAGCCTGGATGGAAATATCGTGGCTCTGTGTATAATCTTTATACCTGTTCAGATATGGAAGAAAAGAACAATGTTGCCCGGTAATGTCAGTGGTTTTCTGAGGAAAGGAGTTCAGTTCCTTGTACTGACCTAAGGAGGAGAGCTTTAAGACAGCTGGTGGAAGAACAGCCAGGTATTTGAAGACTTCTTCACAAACAAGAGGCTAGCATGGGAAAGACAACAGAAGTGTGTTTTTTTCTGAGATTTAAATGAGCAAAGAGTGGAAGGAGTCAGCATTTCACTGGTGAATAAGAGGTAGAATTAAAGGGTAGGAGCGAAGATGGATAGTCATCTGCTATAACTGATTTTCCTGCTCAGGCAAGGGGTTGGACTAGATGATCTTTCAAGGTCCCTTCCAACTCCTAACGTTCAGTGATTCTGTGATAACTAAAGAGAGACTACCAGCACGAAAGGGAAGACATGGAATTTTCTCTAGGAAAACACCATTCTTTCTGGTGGGAATAGTAAATGCAGAAGGAAAGGATGACATTTATATATACAAGCCCCATAACAATACAAAGACTGTTCTGGTCAGTTTAAAAATGTTACAGAAACCTGTTTGCAGAAAACTCTGTAAGTGGGGTCTCCAGACACATGGGAAGGGTATAAAGAGAACCAGCTAGTTTTATGTTGACTACAGCAGAGGCAATTTATAGTGGTCAATCATTGTTCAAATATCCTACTGCCAAAAATAGACCAAAAACTAAGTGATCGTGCCAGGTCTGCACTGGAAAGGAAATAAAGGGAGCAGGTGTGTATGGCCACAGCTTCAGCTGAATGGACAAGAAAGTCCTTCAGGTGATCTCACTTCAAAGACAGGAATGTTTGCCCAAAGGCATGTTTGGTTTTTAGGGATTTTGTGAATGCACTATCTTGAGCTCAAGTAGATGTTTTGGGTTTTTTTCCTTTAACATCAAGGAGTTAGTGTCTACATGAGTGAGACTGACTGCTTGCCACAACTGTTGCTAAGCTGCCTTATGTCTCCTTGTGAATGGAAATATCTTTACATTGTAAGCCTGAGAACCCTGAGAGAGACATAAGAAATGTTTATTTTAGCCTTTTTTTTTTGAGGAGGGGGAGTGGCAATATTCTGTTTACAGAATGACATAAAGTGTTCTGAAGTGAAGGACAATTTAAGAGAACACAGGTAGAAATAAGCTTTTGAAAGGTGAAAGAAAGTGCACACTTTTTGTGTGGCTGCCTAACTTTTTTGGAAAAAAAAAACAGCTAGTCATGTGGTTTGGGGAAATCACATGCAATTTTATTTTGGTATTAATCAGCTATCTGAAATAATACAGGTTTTGAAAAGCACTGACAGGCATGGACAGTAATCAGAGACTTCCCAGTTCCTTGTGGAAGGATGAAGATTCACAGATTCAGATTCACAGAACGTCATGACCATTTCCTAACTAACTGCGCTTTAGAAGTAGTTTGGCAAAAATATTTTGGATGAAAGTGTATTTCTTTGCCTTTATAATGTTTGAATACCCTTAAAGCAATTGTCTTCTGAACAGAAAATAGCACTGTTTATTCCTGTTTGATAGGTGGGGACCTGGAACACAGAGTATTACGGGGTCTCTGATCACTGCAAATGTGTGATCAGCAACTGCACTTCGAGTGCTAAATTCTGAGTGTCCTAACAACCAACTAGACCATCTTTTTAAAAAAAAAAACACTCACACAGTTAAGAAATATATGATGAATACCTAGATTTAAAAAAAAAAAAATTCACATCTTTTTCAGTGTTACCACAGGAAAAGTAGAAAAGAATAAGCAAACATATCAACCAAAACTAAAAATGCCCAGGGATTTTGTATGTATCTAGCAGGTATTTCCTTCTGTATGTGAATAAAATGCAGATTTCCTTCTTGGCATTGCCAGACTAAGACAGCTGGAGGTCTTGCTTTCTGCCACTGAAGAGTCGTATTGCTTCAGGTAGAGAGACAAGTACTACCACGTCAAACATGGGAACGGGCCATCCGTGCAAGTCAGAAATAGATTATTGGCTCTGCATGACAGTGAATGACACGAGATGTGCTCAGGCTGGTTTGCCCTGCTGTATCTGAAATCATCTAATGATGCTCTACTTTCCAAGAGGACAAAGATTCAATCCTCTTTCAGATTGGATAGGATATTATCGTCTCTTCTCCAAAACGAAAATTTGAAAACTCTATTATTAATTGTAACAGTGGGCAAAATTCATTCTCTGTTGTGCAGATGATGAAAACTAATGTAAAGCTTATCAGATGGGGTGGCCAATTGATATGGATTTTTATCAGCCTCTCCTGTGATGTCAGCAGACTCGGGAATGTCATTTTACCCTCTCAGTGAGCAAATAGCATACTCCAATTGCTGCCTCCTCTAAGACAGGAAAACTGTATGCTGGGGAGGGAGGGGAGGCTTGCACATCAGCATCAAAAGATGTGGAGGAAACAGTCTTTTAGCTAGCCTAAGCCTTAAGGTAGCCTAAATTTAGTCTGAAATTTTATGAAAAGTAAAGTCATTGGCTGAAGCCTTGTAGAAGTTGCTTAACCCAATTATTCCATTTTCTGCATCATCAGAGAATGCAAAGTTCATATTGTATGTAAACTAATTGAATAATACTGCTGTCCTTTTCAAAGGAGACCTTAATTGTTTATTTAAGTAATGCGTTCAGAGCTATACTGCCATGAGTACAAATCATTAGTAGCTGGAGGTTTTAAAAACACTTTTGTTTCTGGAGTTCTAAGACTTTTTTTTCTGCCCTCAGTATTCAAAATACATCTGCTGTTGGCTTCGTGCGTATCTTTAAATGGTATTGGCTAGTTTGGGTAGTCAGTTATATTGATTACATCTATTGACTTGGCTGAACAGACTTTGTGATTTATCAATCTCTTCAAGACGTAAGACCTCTAGAGTCCCTGCCATGCCACTGCAGAGCAGAGTTCTGGGGAGGTATAACACTTCCAAGAGTACTTTGAACTCTTGTCACTGTGCTTGTGGCTTGATGAGGCAGAGGACCTGGTGATGATAAAAATGTACTGCTTTTGTTCTTGTGCTTTTGGGCTCTTGCTTTTCTTGCTTCTGCTTGTTTTACTTATATTGGAAAACTGATCTGGTTTCCTTTAGAATGAAGAAATAAATGCACATAAAACTTTGCCATGCTGGACAAGTACAGGACATGAGCAGGAGTGTATAGGGGACCCTTTAGAATGGGGTTGCCAGTGAAACCCCAGCATCAGATCCAGGCAAACATCATTCTACTGGTGAGCAGTGCAGCGGTGCTGAGTCTGCTGCAGTAGCTGTTTTGGCTTAGATGTTACAGAAATATGTTGTTTAGTACAGACTACAGGTCCTATTTAGGACACGTCCTAAGTAAGAGCATTTGTGCTGGAGAAATGGCTGCCATCAGATTCATACCGTGCCACCTGAGAAGTGGCAGAAGGAGTGGCCATCACCATTCATTCTAGCCCTCCACAGCTGCCGATCCCTCTACAGAGGATATCTAACAACTAAGGGCCTACTGACCATCTCTATACCTTTTTTTCTCACCTCCCACTGTAAGAGTAAAATCCCTGTACACAAATCCCTGTAACATCGCATGACAGGGATATGGTATTTGGATCAGTAGCTGAAGTACCACAAAACAACTGAGTGCCAGAAAAAGAGTGTGAGAACTACAAGCAGTTACCAAACTTGTAGGTTGCTGGTGCCCACAGTGCTAAATAACTTGGCAAAAAAAAATGAGATGGGAGCCACAGTACTAGAAAAGACTGACTGATGAAATGATGAAATACTTCTGTTGGCATACACCCTAGTGTATTTCTAGCCTGAAATTCTTGTTGGTAGGTATGCCTTGGAGATTTCGCCTTGCAAATATCGTTAGTTGCTCAACTTCTCAACTCATTCATTTTCTGATGAGTCCCAGAATAGCATTGCACCTCTGAATCACTGGAGGCTTTCTGCTGCATTTGAGAGGACCCTAAATGAACACAAGTGAATGTAGTGATTTGAGCCCTAACTCAATAAAATACTCGATCAGCACATGTATTAAGCTAGCTTGCTTATGTACCTTTCAGCCTCAATTTTTTGTGTCCATGTGTGTGCACTTTAGTATTTCCACTGTAGCCAAAAATGTGCTGTTTTCTGTTTATATTTTTGCACATACACATACACATACACACACAGAGGACACATACATGTAAGGTCCCAAAGAGAAATATACTGTATGCCTGTAAATGCTGATCAAAAGAGAATGCTGTGATTGGATATCTTACAGTGGCATTTTCTTTGAGGTTGTTTAAGTAAAACCAGCTCTGCTGTGTTAACTTCAGGTAAATTGGTCCTTAAATGTAAGATTGTCTCATTTGTGTATGATCTGAAAACAGACAAGAAGGTTTGCTGAGAATGCTAACCAGATTAATATTGTAGAGCACGAGGATGCTACTTTTAGAAGCATTCTTCCTGGAAATTACAAAGTAAAAAACAAGGCTTGACCAAGTTTAAGACCATTTCATCTTACTGGTAATTTACTTCTGTGGGTTTTTTTCAGCCTTATCATTATGGTACAGCTATTTTTGGCCATTCCCAATTTTTCTACACCCCTTTATTAGATAACACAAAACCAGATTCATAGCTTTAGTTACCTTCACTTTTCTTCTGAGACATAGAGAATTTGGCAGATAAACCACTGTTGTCCACTTGCGCACTTTTCAGTTGTCCAAGTTTACCATCTCTGCTTTATTTCTGGAATTCTGGCAGAGGTAAGGAGAGGAGATGTAAAATACAAATAAGGTTTGCAATAATCTAGGTTGTGATTTAATTATTCATTCCTGTGGACATTATCCACAGGTGATGTGTTACCTCACACAGCCTAGCTTTTGCCGATAGTTACTTTCAGCCAAAACTTCTGTCTAGCCTGTGTGCAGCATTATTTTGTGGGCTGCTGAAAATACAATTTTTCATAGACTAATAATAACTCCTTAGTTGCATTAACTGCAGATTTAAAATGAAAAAAAAAAAAAATCCAAATCTCAGGGAAGTGTTATTAGCAGTTTATTTCCTTGACAGCTGCATTAACAAGCAGAGGAAGGGGCTGGAAATTAAGTGCTAGCATAACATACACAGGCCAGTCCATCCACGAGTGATGACTGATGACAGACCTGACTTGGGATGGTTTAGAATCTCTGATTTGTGGACTGAAAGGTCTTGGTTTTCCTCCCTTTATCACCCATCCTGCTGTCCTGTTCTCTCATCTACCAATCGACAGAATATGAAGTGCGTAGATGATTGCCATAGAGCTATGCTATTTTTAGAACAGGCCCTGAGCTCAAGTTTGATCCTACATTTTGACCGCTCAGAAGCTTAAGCTCATCTAAAATAAACTGTCATCTCTGCTTGTGGCATAGGGATTCCAACATTCATGAATTATTTTTCATTTATTAATTCATTTTAGAGTGCCCTTTCCCAGCAGCCTTTCAGCTTGAAGTGAATGTAGGAGCTTTCCCCTCCCAGACTCTTTGCAATATATAAACAGACCTGATTAGAGTTGATTAGAATGGCAGAGTTGTCTGAACATGGATTCAATGTGTGTCCCTCCTGGTTCCCCTTGCTTTCAGTGCAAATTGCCTGTCCTGTCCTGTGCATTTTTTAGGCATTGCATAGCCGTTTGACGCTCCGAACGATTTGGTAGTTCTTTGTGAATAGTTCTTCCGGAAAACTGGGGGGCTTGGGACCAGTCTTGTCGTTTTGTCCTAAAGAGCTGAAGCACTTGCCTTTTACTCCAAAGAAGAGCCCAAGATGGGGCAGAAGAAGAATGGGTGGGAGCTGCAGCTGCCTGCGTCTACCTGCTGAGATGAGACTGCTGGGCACTTGTTCTACCTTCCCTCCCTCTCTCTCCATTTCTTTCACCCCTTTGCTGGGATGGTCTGCCTAGAAAATTAAAGATTGTATAACTTGGCTAAATGGGGTTGAATTATGGATGAATTGAGGCTGAGTCTGGCCTTAGGAATACCAATTGGGTACCCACATTTACAGAAGTCGAGTTTTGGCACAAATAAAGAGTGACACATTGAAGCAGTATCATAGTATATTGTAAAGATATTTTCCACTGCAGTAAGTAGCTTGCATTAAGATTTTCAAGGCAGATTACTTAGCTGGAGGCAGAGGTTATATTTAGTTGAAATGTGTTGTAATTTTCCTTTCAGAATTATGAAACCTTGCTTTCAGTGGTATATTGATTTAATTTCTCTTTTGCAGCTTATAAATTTGTTGCTTCCACGAGGAAAATTAAGATCATATTGCTCCTCAGGAGAAATCCTGGTTCTACTCAAGTCAGGCAGAACAATTACAGTTCACCCACTAAAGTCACAGTTTCATCCTTTTGACACTGCCTTAAAATCACTGTTGCAGTACAGACGGCTCCCAAGCTGCTGTATCGATAACATTTTATTCCTTATCAGAGTTCAAAGCAAGGAAGGAAGTTAGATGAAAACGGGATCTAAATTCGCTGTAACATTTGATAAAAACCAGGGGAGGACTGGGACTGAACTTTGCTGCTGTCCTGGTCCAGCTAACCAGGAGGGTTTTGTGTGTTTTCATAACAACAGTATTGACCAGCATGAGGTGTGACCTTTTCATGGCAAAGTAGCAGTCAATTTGTTTCTGTTCTCAGAGGCATGTTTGCGCATGTAATGCTGTTTCTCTATGTGTTCCCTGGGGAGGGGTGGAGGGGCTGGGAGAAGGCAGCATCCCAGATGCAGGGACTGGTTTGTGCCCAGCACCTGTCCTGGCATCTCAGACCCTTCCCTGGGCCCACACATTAAAGAGGGCTCTTTTTTGTGCTTCATGTTAAATATTTTTACTTAGCTAAAATTCCAATGGCTTGTATTGGCTGTTCTCTAACTATAGTAATTGTTTGATATTTAAGAAAATCTCTCCCTTGCTTATGAATTTAACTGAGAAATTATTGTCCCAATTTGTGTGTGTAGCTTTATAGTGTGGTTGAAGCATGTTACATAAAAGCCACCTAGTCCACGATTCCAAGCCTGGATTTAGAAAGACCCTACATTTGAGATCTAATTATTTGACTTAAAAGGGCAAATTTGAATAGGACAACAAAGCAAATACTTTGGGCTTGGGTTTTGTTGTTTGTTTTTTTTAAAGGCTTGTGGGTTTTTTTCAAGATGTTTACAGCAAAGTGCATGGTGGCACTCTTGTAAAAGTTGCCATATCTCACAGGAAAATAAACGTATTTGGGGGTTGTTTTTTACTTCTTTTGTTGTAGTTGTTTGCGGGGGGGGGTTTGTTTTGTTTTGTTTTTTTTTCCTAAAGGAACACATCTCTGCTATTCAGGAGAGGGTGATTTTAAAAATAAGAAAACTATTCCTGATGTAGGATGAATTATTCTATTTGGTTCTCATTATTCCTGTCAGTTAAGCAGTAATTGTTACTAGTTATCGAAAGCTTTAGAAGTACCTCTGTGATTACCACTTCTGACCTGTATGACTTGGAGTCCTGCAACAAAGCTTGCCTTACGTTTGCTCTATAGTAGTGTTAGAGCTGTCCTTCCGGAGCTGTGGCTGCTTTTGATTTAAAGCTCAGTAATAAGTTGCTGTAGTGGATAAAACATGTTCAAAATATGTCCCCACTGCTTGCTTGAGCTTTTCTAATTGCTAGAATTTTCTTAAAGCCTTGTTTGTTAAAATAGAAAGCATTTTACTATATCACTGGACATCTTGCGCTATGTATCTACAGACAGTGCCAAGCCACCTCTGAACTTCTTCAGTAAATTTAGTATCTCAGGTCTTTGAATTTCCAGTTTCTCAGAGCTTTTTGAGTTTCCAATTTCCGATGCTTTTCCAAACTGCTTTTGGGGGTTTTGGGTTGCTTTTTTTTTCTTGTGGCGTGTCTATCCATCCTCAGTTTTTCAGCATTCTTTTCCAGATATCTATATTAGAACAAGTTACAGTATCCCAAGAATATTCTCTTTGGTATATGCATATCACCTCCTACTGTTACTCAGTATAACCTTGTTTATATATCCAAGGATTTTATTAGCCTTTTTGGTCCCGGTGTAATCCTAGGAGCTCATATTTAGTTGGCTGTCTTCTGCTGTGATCCTAAATCCTTTGCATAGCCATTGGTTTTCACAATGCAGTTCTCCAGACAGCAAGCATGGCCTACATTTCTTGGCTTAAATCCAAAAAAGCACTTAAACCCAGGCATAAATTACAAACTAGAGATGATGTTCCTCTTGGTTCTCCAGCCAGAGGGACATAGTAGTCTGTCATCCTGTAACTCTCAGTGTCCAGGTTTGGCCCACCAGACTAGCTGGCATCAAGAAATCCTGTGCAAAAACTGTGTGGAGGTACAGATTATCTGCTCAGTGTATGTGCAACAAGCTTGAAATACCTGAAGTATGGGGAATGTATTGCAAGCTGCTACAGGTTGTGTGCTCTGGGGTTGCTTTGTGTTCATCCCAGTGTGTCTGGTGCAGCTAGACATGGCAGAAGCAGTTGCATGTATGTACTGATGTCTCTCTGAGAAATCTGGGCATCAACATGGGAGAGCCAGTAAATCTGGTAATTGCTCATATCTCTAGTTGCCTCATTAATGGCAAAAAAAGACCAGCAACACGGTTTGCTGGTCTGAGGAATTTATTTGTCAATAGTTGACGCTGCTTTTGGCTACGTGGCTGATGTTTGTATGCAATTTACCTCAGCCTTGCCACAAAATACAGAGATTTTAGTTCCAACCTGATGAATAACTGTGTCAGCAGAATAATTGAATTTAGTATGCATTTTGTAAGCTAAATATTATTTATTTATTTGATAGCTCTCTGTGTTTTTTCTTTAATTATTTGAGCTGTGTGATTCAGGAAAGTACCCTTGTATTTATGAAGCCCTTAAGCTTATGCTTAACTTTAGCCTGTGATTTTATAATCGTGCATGTGTTGTTGAGGTGTTGTCCTGAATCTAGGACCTAATTTCTAGTAGGCTAATTTATGTGAATGGAAAGACATATTTTAAGAAGATAAAGAAGTGATAAGTCACCAACTAGTGCCAAAAACCCTGAGCTAATTTGCATGAAAAAGATGTGAGGCTCTCTGTATTGTTATATGGGAGCTGGTAGAGACCCATACATTTTTGTAGCATAGCGCTCCTTATCCTCAAAACTTTGTATTATTCTCCCATTGTTTGTCACGAAATCCCCTAAAGCTACAGATATGCCTTTCTTTGTCCCAGAAAATTCCTTTGAAGCTTATGTTAAGCTTAAATACATTTAGAATCAGTTTTTGCCTCACTTGAAAAATGCCCATCACAGAGTTTCATGGCACCACAAAGAATCAGCAACGTGTATTCCTGCACAGGCAAAGCTGGAGGCTTGCTATGCAAAAAACTAATCAGAGAACTCCCACACTTTATCTTTCCAACGAGAGTACATGGATTCAATGGTCCATTTTTATACCCCCACCCCTGCCCCAGGGGTTTGCAATACGACCCCTTAGTTCCAGGACGGATCAGACCTGGACCGCTTGAGCATCTCCCGATTTCTTTCTGCTCCTAAACCATCTGCTACCCTGTGATAATAATCTTCTCGTGTTCATTAATGTAGTTAATCCTCTAGCATAAGCTGTAGTAATTTATGCTGTATGTTTGGGTTTCACATGGCACTAATGGTGTCTAATGAACTGTGGTTGCAGGAACATCTGTTCTATACAATAGTTAATTTTTTTTTCTTAATTTAATCCTGGTGATTAGATATACGAAAAATAGTTACGAGCTCTTTAGGCTGCAGAGATTAGAACTTGAAATTTGAGTACTGAAATAGGCCAGATTTAATATTACCCATACAACCTTAATTTAGCTCCCACTTGTTTATGCACCTTTGCATATCGATGCATGTTATTACTTGATGCTTTTTCAGATAATACTTTCCAAATGAAAAGTGGCTGGAGGAAAGTTGAATGGGACACCTGTGAGACTGCGGTATCCTAATTTAAGCATGCAACTAGAAGCTAGAGAACGTGTCTTTATTTAATTTTGTATGCAATATTTATATGCTACAATTGAGCAATATGGCAGAAGAATGTATGCAAGAATTCATTTACAAGTAAGAAAACTGAAGAAGTTGAAGGTAGGCTATTAATATTAATGAAGGCTATGCTCCAGAATAACGTGAGTGAGAAATGGGATATGCTAAAACCAAACAGTAATATACTGTTTGTACTTAACAAGAAAAGTAAGAAGAGAAAAGTGCTACTTAATTATAATGTTTCAGAGTTAATAATGCAGTAGAAATCTTAGCTCTTTATAATTTGAGTGCTTAATTTCTCAGTCTTAATGTTGCAGTAATGTGGTTTCCAAATTTAATTTCCTTATATTTATTTGTTTTTAGCAACTCAGAAGGCAAATAAGAGAAACATGTTGTGCAGCCTCTGTAATGAAATCTGAGTACTACTAACATGCCTCACATTTTCTATAAAGTTGTGGATTGCATTTAGAGTCACCTCAGCAGCGCTAAATCATTTCAACAGTTTACTCTTTCCTCCAGTATCAATAAAGCTCTCCAAGTTTAGGAAATGCATTTGAAAAAGCAGAACAAAAAAACCCCTCATGTTCCTGTATGAAAATGTCACCTTATAACATGCATAGCTTCAAAAATAAAAACCAGATTTTCATTAGGCATGAACCCTTTATCCTTCCCCTGCAGGACTCTAAAGGAGCTATTTAAACTCATGTGATTGTGCAGTTAAAGGCTGGGCTGACTCAGCAAAGTGTTTAACTGTGTGCTTAAATTCTATGGCAATCAATAGAATTTGAGCATGTTCTTAAACATTACATTGAAAAGGGACAGATTTACGCATGTGTTTTAAAGCTAAGTGTGTACCAAAGTAGGCCCATAATATGTCGAAGCAAGTCGGAAGAATTCACATTGTAAAATCCCTACCTTTGGGGCGACTGACTTAACAAGTAAAATATTTTAATATATTTTTATATATAATCTAAAATACAAAGCACAATGCTGTAGTTATTATGGTCTGTGAATTAGCTAACATAAGACAGTTTCTGTCTGTCAAATTAACGTACATATGCCACAGTTAAGAATACTTGCAGCTAAATATCTGAATGTACATTTTCTACTCTTAAAAACAGTTCTCTTTTACTTAGTTACTGAAGTATCTGAAGTCAGTTGGAGCTGTGAATTCTATCTTTAAAATGCAGCTGTGTGTGTAAGAAGTTATAAACACATATGGGTACCTAATGCCAGGATCCCACACTCCGGCACTTTCCATGTTCTGACCTGTTTTTAACTTATTCCTCCAGTGTTTCCCTGTAATATGAGACTTGATTATTTTGAGGCACTGAATCATTTAACAGGGCCATGTTCTGGTTGGCTCAAGGTTATACACAGTCCCACTTTTTTATTTACTTCTGTCTATAAAAAGTTTTTTCAGTGTTACAGAACTTTCTGTTTCTACTGGTGATCCCCCTTGCACTTGTACTGAAGATCTTCTGCCTGCATTGTCAAAGTGCTGCGTGTTTCCCACGAGGCATTTGGGTTAAATGCTTGTGACACCAAACTGTCAGTTGTCAGTAGTGCCACAGTGTATTTGATATTCATCCCCTGCCTTGAACTGGAACACCCTACCCATTGCTGTCCTGCCGCTGCCCATGTCTCTTCCCCTTTGCTGGGCGGGGTGTTTGTGGAGCTGTGTGGCTTCGCTGGGAGGAGAGTTCCCGCCAAAAATTGGGGGGAGGGAAGGGAGAAGGCAATGAATTGGGGGTGCTGAGCAGCAATAGGTGCTCACTTGAGGGAAAACACACCAGGCCTGCTGGTGAAGTACAGGGTACACCTCTCTTGAAGGAGGAAAGGGATCTTCTCCAACTCTCTCAGCCTGTCTGCATAAGGAAAGTGCTCCAGCCCTCTGATCATTATCATGGCCCTTCTCTGGACTTGCTTCAACAGCTCCATGTGATAATGGAATTGAGCATTATGGTAAGAATCGGGGGGTGGTCAAAAAGGCAGATATGGTAAGAGTCTGTTACCAGCAGGTAGAAGTCTCACACTTGCTACCCCTTGTTCTTGCGGGAGACTTCAACTTAACAGATGTCTTATACAGTACAGTGTAGTGGAGAAGAAACAGTCCAGGAGGTTCCTGCAGTGTGTGGACGAGATCTTCCTGACACAGCTGGTGAGATGCCCGGCTGGACTTCTTGTTTGCGAACAGATAAGGACTTGTGGGTGATGTGATGGTACTTGGACATAGCCATCGCAAAATGTCAGAGTTTCAGTTCTTGGAGAAGTAAGGATAGGGTCAGCTGAACATCCACCTTGGCTTCTGGAGAGCAGACTTTGTCCTGTTTCAGAGCCTAGTTGACAGAATCCCTAGGAAAGAAATCCTGAAAGGCAAAGGAGTCCAAGAAGGCTGGACAGTCTTTGAGAAGGAACTCTTAAGGATGCAGGAGCAGGCCATCTCACGGGCCAGACCAGCCAATAGGGAGGAAAATTGGCCTAGCTGACAAAGACTTTGGCTGGAGCTCAAGAAAGAAAAGAGACTTTATGGCATTTAGAAGAAGAAACAGGCAACTTGGGAGGACTACAAGGATGTGAAGAGGTTATTCAGGAAGAAAATTAGAAGGGCCAGGCCTTCTAGATCCACAGTCCAGCTAGAACATACTTTGGCTACTGGTGTAAAACATAATAAAATATATATATAATATATGCATTAACAGCAAAAGGAGGGCTAAGGAAATTCTCCATCCTTTGTTAGAAACATAGTGACAGGATGAGGAAAAGGCTAGAAGTACTTAATTCCTTCTTTGCCTCGGATTTTAAGTAGCTAGACCAGTTTTCTCCATGTACTGAACCTCCTGAGATGAAAGACAGGGCCAGGGGACAGAATTAATTCTCCCCCACACCCCATAATCCAAGGGGGAATGGTTAGCATACTTCTACACCTCTTAGACACACACACAAGTCTATGGGGTGGGGTAGGATCCAGCCAAGGGAGCAAGGTGCAAGTGCTCACCAAGCCAGTTTCCAGCATTTATCAATAGTCCTGACTAACCAGGGAGGTAAGTGAATGTGACCCTATCTACAAGAAGGGCCAGAAGGAGGTTCTAGGGAGCCACAGGATCTAGAGCACAGCTTTTATGAGGAGTGGCAGAGGGAACTGGGTTGGCTTAGCCTGGAGAAAAGGAGCCTGAGGGGAGGAGACCTTATTGTTCTCTACCACTCCCTGAATGGAGGTTGTAGACAGGTGGGTGTTACTCTCCTACCAGCTAACAAGGGATAGGACAAAAGGAAATGGCCTCAAGTTGTGCTAGGGGAAGTTTAAATTGGATATGGGGAAAAAAATCTTCACTGAAAGTGTTGTCAAACATTGGAATAGGCTGCCCAGGGAAGCAGTTCAGTCACCATCCCTGGGGTTATTTAAAAGATTGAGTACATTTGGTGCTTAGGGGCACTAGAGTTAGTGGTGGACCCAGGCAGTATTAGGTTAATGGTTGAACTCAGTGATCTTGAAAGGACATTTCCAGCCTAGGTGATTTTATGATTTTGTGAACACCCTGTTGTCAGCTGCTGTGGTGTTCATCTGGCCTGGAACTTCACTCTCATGAGAACCAGGTCATTTGGTATATGGAGCAAGCAGAGATTGGAGATGATGGAGCAGACTTAAGCCACAGACCACAGGTGCCTCATCAGGTATCCAAACTTCACAACACTTTGTTATTGTGAGTCTTTTCTTCAGTAACACTGTATGAGAAGTTTGTGGGTTTTTTTTAAAAATAAAATTGTAGCAGTTGTCTGCAATCTGTCATTGTGAATTGAAGAGCATAGAGCCAAAAGGCAGAATCGAGTCTTAAGCGTTGGGCAGATTCTTGAATCCCTGGGACCCAAAAGTGTTGGAAACAGTTGAGATTTGAGGTGGATTTCTAGAAGTCTCCGGGATGACCTCTGCATTGGCTTCTTGATTCTGTTGAGGAATCATGTCCCAGTAGCTGCTGTTTCATCCCTAGAGCAGGGACGTGCAAGGGGACTCATAATTTTGGCAGGTGATGGTCAGGGTGCTATATCGTGTATGTAGGTAGTAAAAGACAGACTTTGGTCACCCGTGTAACAAGTGCTGTAACACACGGCAGGACCCAGAGAATTAAAGTACCATCTGTAGTAGTGAAATTACACTTAACTATTAATCAGCAACTGAGATACGCAACTTTTCAAATACAATTATGAAGACTAAACCTCACAGAGCATGTGTGAAACCCACCAAGGCACAGAGGAGCACGGTGCTGCCGTCTGATACGCTGTCAGACGCTGCTCTTCTGAAAGCACATCATCTCGCAAAACCGAGAGAGGGAGAGACGCCGCGCAAATTGCCTAATGCTTCTAAAAATAAGCGTGAGCTGCTCAGCCCCTCTCCAAATTTCAGCGAAGTCGAACGAACAGCACGCAGTCGGTGAGCGTGTCTAACTTGCTGTCCCACAACTGGCGACTTACTATGAGGATTGCATCAAGTGCGCTGAATGTAGAAAGGCTGCTTATAACGCACAGAACTCGGCCCCTCGTTCAACATCTGCCCTCACCCCCAGCCCTCTCCTGAGGCGGCTGCAGGTCCTGCCGGGAGCAGGCAGCAGCCCGTCTCCCCCCACACACCCCCTCCCGCCAAAGCCAACCGCGGCGTAGCCAGAGAAACGGGCAGCAAAAATAGCACGGCAGGATGGCAGCGCGTGGGCGAGGCAGAAACCACATCGCCGGCAGAACCTCCCGGCGTTATTTCGGGACCAAGGCAGCGGCTCGGTTGGCGCTTCGCTCGCTTTTCGCAAAACGCTCTCCCGGGTGGGAGAGGGGCGCAAGGCCCAGCCAAGGCGTGTCCCCGACCCAAGCCCCCTTCCTCGCTCCCTGGCCTCTCGCCGCCGAAGCGCCGGGCAGGGCGGAGGGGTTAATCCCGCCCGAGGCCGAGCGGCGGTTTGAAAGACAGGGACTGGACAGCTGTGTTTGCTGTGGTATTTTTAAACACGTTAATGCGGGCTCCGATCACCCGGCCGTGCCTGACCTATTTTTGGCTCGGGCTGGCCATTGTTCTATTTCTGCCGCCGCTGGGCCGCGCGGGCGTCGATTCAAATGCAAATGAGTTGTCGCCGCTGCTCCCGCCAAGTCCACCCGGCTGCCCGGCCGAGGGAGAGCCGGCCGACCAGAGCAGAGGGACGCAGGGACGGCGGCACGGGTCCGGCCCAGGGTAATGCACACCGAACCCTCGGGGGCTCCCAGTGCCTGGAAACGGGGCTTATTCGGTGCGATGGTTTCTAAGAGGCAGTGTTTCCCTTCCCACCCTCCCACTCCCCGCTCGCCAGAGATCCCGAAACGCTGAGATACTTCTTCATTTCTTCTTCCACCTGCCGTTGGCTGCCCGAACGCAACTGCTCAAACTCAGCGTCTCCCTTCCGGGGGGGGCTGGGGGCTGCCGAGAGTGGATTTGTTGTGGGGTTGGTTCCCCCCCCCCAGTAGATACTTGTGCAAATGCTTAAACATTGGTAATTGCCGAAGCGTATTATCTTACAACCCTCCCTGGAGGAGGTAGGACCGCAGAGGGTCGTGCCCGACGCCCCTGTGCAAGTGCAGTGATGAGTCTCTGGTGTCGCTGAAGTGCAGACCACTCGGAATATGCTGCAGACAATTTACGAGAGTGAATCGTGTTTTTCCTCAGATGGGGTTTCTGGACGTGAACAGCTCTTGGCTCAGCAAAGAATGCACAGTATGATCAGCTCAGGTAAGAGACAGCTCCCGTACCTCAGGCTTCAGCGGCTGACCCGGAAAATACAGCCTAGAGCGACGAGAAAACACCTTTCCTTTAAAGAAATTATTTTTGTGGTATTTATGTAAGTTGTTGTTAAATAATTACAGTAGCATGTTGGAGATAGCAGCTTCTGATTTTGCAGGGAGAATGTCTCCTTCAGTCCGCTGCTTTCCAGCCAGAGCGAAAAACACTCGCAACCGAAATCTAGTTTGGGATTCCGTGTTTGTTTTGTTGCGTGGTTGCAAAATGGGGCTCGTGGTACAGGCTTATTCGCAGAGGGAGACTTCCTCAGGCAGCCCTTGTCAGAGGCTGCCGTTGGAACCCCTCGTAGGCAATTCTGGTCGGAGGTCTGTTGTAAACAGGATTTGCTCTTTCTGTGAGTTTCCTTTTCTCTAGTTTGCACACAAAGGGAGTTTAGTGCTAATCCCTTTCTCTTCTCATGAGAGTGTTCCTTTACAATGGCTTTAACATGCATGGGTTATTTTGTGTCTTTAAAAACGTTTGGGAACCTGGCAGTGGCAGTCACATGTGGATCTTGCCGAGATGTAAATTAGATGTATTTTTTTTAAATGAGGGCATTTCAGAGCTACTCTGAAAGAGTAGGTGTTTCTTCATGTATTTGAAGCTTCCCTTGCATTTTCTAGTTTCTTTGCTAGTTATGTTTGAGATCTGTACGGAGGATGAATGAAGTTGGAAGAATTGTTGCTTTTCAGATGAAATGTCAGTTTAAACAACTAGAAAAGTCAAAATTTTATGTTTCTCCTATCAATTCTGTCATAAAGTCAGGCTTTATAGAGGACCTATATGTAGAATGCAGGGTGAATTGTTTATGTGTACTTTAGTCTCAGTTGCCCCCCTTTTTCTCTTCCCTTTTACTTTTTCATTTTCCCTTTTTCTTTCATAAAACTTGGCAGTACTTCTCAGTTTTTAAGACTAAGTAAGTGTGTAGTCCATCACACCCTTCACACCCTGCCTGTTCTAGTACACCTGTTGAGCCCATGTCTGGGGTTTTGTTTGTTTGTTTTTAAAAAGCTGTTTGTTTACTTGCTTTGTAGAAAAATACCTTAATTTTTTACTTGCTTTTCTTTCTTATGTATAATTTTAGAGCAGACTTGTAGTTTCAGATATGAAAATAAATTCTGAGATAATGTGTCAAATGGTGATATCTTTCCTGTTATAAAAGACTTAGGTATGTCTTAACCTTGTGCTTAGTGTTTTTCAAAATGCAAAGCTAAGGCTACCTAGTAATGATTATACACTGAAGGAGGGAATGAGAGATTGAAAAGCTGTTACGTGCAGGTTACAAGTGGGAATACCTGAGAGGAATACAGACTTCCAACTGATAATGTTGGAGATTTGCAATTTTTCTTTTTCTTTATAAAACTGTTGGTTTGTTTCTTATCAGGTCTTCAAGAATTTACTGTTTTTTTAGTTATGTAGAAGTGATGCTGATCACCATTTACAGTACTTTTGTCAATGACAGAAATCAGGTGAAAGACTTGTTTACAAGTACAAACAATGAAGCTCCTGCAAAAAGAGTAGGCAAAAGCAGAAGTTTCTCTGAAAGTGTTATGTTTCTGCCTGCAGTGTCAACCTCTTGCTCAAGAATTATTGCTTTACTTGTGTTTTCCTGAACAGTTCAGCAGGTGTCTAGTTCGTTTATGTTGGTCACAGAGATAAGACTGACTGCTTGCCCTCCCTTTGTTTTGTTTGGTTTTGTTTGGGGGTTTTTTGTGTTTTTTGTTTTGTTTTTTTTTTTTAAATACTATGTCAAGTTGAAGTTAGCTGTAAGTAAGTGAAAATCTGGGAGGTTTAGCTCATGATGCTACCTTGTAACCACCAACTAATGTTTGAGTAGATTCTCTCATTTGAAATACAAGAAAGGAGGTAATTTTCTGTAAGTGTATAGCTTTGCTTTTCTTTGCTGGAGACAAGAATATCATGTAACAGTTGATTTTTATCTGATATTATGTTAGGCCCATATAATAAATAGAGTTTCCCTTGTGTATCAAGTGGAACAGAGGAGGTTTTTAGACTTATAAAAAAACCCAAACAACGTAGTAAAGAGCATTATCCAGGTAAAAGCTGTTTAAATATATATCTTGTAGAACACAAAATAATCCTCACTGTTTGATTCTATTGGCTCTTAAAATACACAACTAGAGTGGAAGTAGTTGACATTGTGCATAGTCTGCAGTTTAATTCATGTCACATGAAAACATAAAGCCTGTTTCTGCTACCAGTTATCTTCAGTTCTATCAAATTCAGGGTCTTGCAGAACCAGGCATAGTAACTTCTCAGGTATTGTGTCCCTCTAAGGTGCATATAGTAGAGAAGGAAATAGGGTATTAAAATGTGCCCATGTGCTTGGAGTAGCCAGACTGAGTCATTTGAAACTTGCTTATCACAGTGTTCCTACTTTAGAGCTACCCACACTTACATGTATGTAACTTTTGCTTGGGTTAAAAAGTTGCACATTTAAGGAAAGAGCAGACCCCTCACCATTCACAGCCTGCACCTTTGATATACTCGAAATAAGCACAACTAAAACATGTGATGGATTTTGGGGCTTGTTAGTTTCCAGGTACAATGGACATGTATTATGCAACTCTGATTTTAAACTAGGTTGGAGCCATCCTCAAGGAGGACAGATTCAGTGGCCAGTGGATATTTATTTGCAAAGCAAAATGTCTAAGAAATTTCTGTCAATAGCAGGCATAGGAAATACTTCTGTCATGAGAAGCAGTTCTTCTGGTATTCCCTCAATTACTGCTTTGCCTGTCTGTCTCCATCCCTGCTTGTAAATCATACTATGAATGAGATGATCTGGATAGGTACCAATCAAAAGTCTAATTATGAATGGAGCAACCTAGATCGCTACTGACTCAAGAAGCTGTGTAATTTGCAGACACCTACACCTTACTGCAGAGAGCAGTTTTGGCTATCTTGAGAAGACTGAACTAGATTCTCCCATATGGTACTGTTGCTCTAAAATGAAGCAGTAAGTGCTGTGCATCTTTATTTAAGAAAATGGTGCTGATGTATTCTTACTTCATACCATAACTATTTTAGCTTCACAATTTAAAAAATAGATCTGGAGCCTAAAGCCTCTTATTTATCTGGACTTACTATTTAACTGTGCTGTTGCTTTTATTATACCCAAAAAGTCTCAACTTCCATGTGTGTGCAATGCCACAGTGGACCCTAGCATACTTCTGTCCTCTTAATCTTACCATAATACAAGTCATAAACTCTGAAGTCCTTTAAAAAAGTATTTGGTGCAGCACAGTCTGTGGCAAGAATGCTTACTAAAATGTAGTCAACAAATAACTAATGCAGGGCTGTGTTACTCAAATAGATGTCAGTTGTGTGAAGGAGAAGGTGGAACCTACCTGGTCTCAGTATCTGTAGGTGTGGGAATTTTAAGAAGTAAAAGTAGGGACTTAAGAAGTAAAACTTTTAATTTCATTAACTTCTGGTGATTTAATGCACTGTGCTGTTTTTCCAAAAGTTAAGGTTGCTACATTTGCTTCACTGGCCATGTTTTGACATACTTGGACTGGCCTGCCTAAATTCCACCTTGGCTTTTATTGGATAAGGCATCCTCTGCTTCCTGCCTAAAGCTGTTGTGTTGAAAAATCAAGAGTTCGAGGAGATCTTGAGCTTAAAGCCTTGGCTCGTCACCAAGTTGACAGGTGACCTGAGCAAGTTACGCAATCCTGCTTGTGTCAGCTAACCCTTATGTGAAATACAGAAGATGATACCTGTCAAGCTCAGGAATCTATGGAGCAAAACTATTCTAAGGGGAATATAATGATTCAGAATGATTAATTTGATTGACTTCATCTACCTACAGGCATGCAAAACACCCGCAATTTCAGAAATGTAGTAAGTGAATGTAGACGTGGTATTTTATTCTCTGCACCAGTCAGGAAAATCAAGCTGTGTCACTTGAATATAAATGACAGCATCAATGCCACATGCACCATGCTGTACGTGGGATGGCAGGTCTTCGCAAGCTCTATTTCCTCCGTAAACCCCAATGTACAGAAGTTATCTCGTTTGCCGTACCTGTTGCATCACCACATGACCCCATATACATGTTCGTATGCATGCACTTCTATTGCCTTCTGAGAAAATTCTTTGGTATTTGCTCTCTGGTTTTTGGTTTGTTTTGGTTTTTGGGGTTTTTTTTGTCTGCTCAACTGTTCCTGTGAAGAGGTTGCAGAAACCAAATTCAGTTAAAGGTTTTCTCTGATATTCATGAAAAACTTGACCTATTTGCATTTCTGAAACAGGTAGGATAAATTTCTTACAGATACAAAATGTTGCATATGGGACATCTCAGGTAATAGTTCTTCAGCGAGAGCGGGAATAGATATGCTGAGCTTTTACTTTGTGATTCTCTTCAGAGTAATGAAAAAAAAATATTATTTTTTTTTTCAAGTGTGAAAATTCAGTTCAGGAAAGTTTTAAGTAACAGCCGGAGAGGCTTTTTCAATGCCTGTTGTAAAGGTTAGGTAGAAAAAACTATAGTAGTAGCTGAATTATTTGAATTAATCGTTACAGAAGAGTTAGGCCTTAGCAATTAATACAATGACAAAAGACAAGTCACACAGACCTGTAGGTCAAACATAATTAAAATCTCACTGATCTTGAGTAGAGGCTCTGCCCAGTAAGGTATGCTGGACAAGACATTAGTTATGAACTCAGCTGAACATAAATCTGGTACCATGGAGTGAAGCTGCCTTTTTTGTTTTACATTGTTGAGAAGACATTCAGTATGGACCTACATTGCCAACTTCATATGTTCTCTAATGCTGTAACATTGGTTATTTTGGGGTGGGGGTGGGGGGTGTCTTTATTTTAAAATTTAACTCCCAGCTTCTGGAGCCATGTGGTTTCCTGGCAATCATACTTTGTATTAGAAGATGCATTTATAAGTTGTGGAAAAAGCCTGGAATAAGAATTTCAAAGTATAGGATTGACAAGGATAGCAAGCTACAAAAGCTGGAAAGTAAATAAAAAAGAATGCAGAGCATAATTGCCAAACCTCTTCAAGGCTCTTTCCTGAGACCATTAAACACTGCATTTAGCACAGAGGTTTGCTAGTTCAGGCACTGGGATGGTAGCTCTGCTCTTCTTTTCCAAGGAGAGCAGAGCTACCATCCCATTTACTTCGGCCATTTATTATTTTAGCTGTTCAACTTTATAACGCCTGTTGGTTTGCACTGCACTCAAACACACGTGGTTTCAGCCAGCCATCCCTCCTGTAAAAGTATGTACAGGATCCATTTAGTTCATGAAGGTTTGCGTTGAGCATGGGGAACACTTGTAACTCTTTCTTCTACCAGAGGTTTAATGAGACCTCTGCTTCTGTACCGACTGCCTGGCACCTTCTGCAGTCTTTGCAGAGAGAGCAAAGCTGTGAGAAAGCAGAGTAGAAAGATAGCCTGCAAACCTGTGTGCAAGTACATGTTCATTTCAAGCTTTGATACAGTTGATGGGGAAGGCTTCAGGTGTTGCTGCATTTTAACCTTCCCCAGCTACCATTGTGGATGGAGTGTTATACAGTGGGTACAATCCAAAATATTGTAGAGAAAGCAGTTGGCAGATATTGTTAAATGCATGAAAATCTAAACTGCCCTGTTCTGTGGAGCTCTTTAGCAGGCTGACTCCTCTGGGTCAGTTATTCTTAGCCTAGTTATTTTCATCTTATGGCATTACAGGTCTAAGATTAGCCTGTTAGGCGTTATCATGCCATCTGAGTTACCTCCTAATATAACTGTACACCGGAATGATTATTTATAGACAGAGCATTCTGTCATTTTTGCTTTATTTCTGGTAGTTTAAATAAAGAAGAGCAACATTCAAGAAAAACCACAGATTCCTTCCTGCTGCCAAAACAACATGATAACTGCCTGCTGAGGGGCAGGGATATTGTTTAAAATGTATGCTTGCAGCAGATGCAAACATCTTTATCTCCCCCACTTCTACTAAAACAAGGTACCTCAGGGTACCACTGCTCCCATCCCTTCTGGAGGAGGGAGAGGGCTACCAGGTTGATGCACTGAACAGCAGAGAAGTGGATGCGGTCGCTGATGAGAACAAGGATATCCAGGTACTAATTTTAGGGGCTGGCACCATCAAGCTCTGTGTTCAGTGTGAACATGTCACATATGCACACAGCTCTTCCAAAACAAACTCCTCTAGTTTTGTTACATAAAAGTGAAGTCTGCTGTTCAATGAGCCTTCCAGGTGCTTTTTCACAGACATAACAGCAAACTGACATGTTTTCAGCAAACCAGTCTTTAAGGCTGCTTCACAAACATTTCTGCTCACTGGAAGAGCTTGAATACTAAAGCAGAGTTGTCGTTCGGAAACCCACTGCTGCACATTCTCTCCTAGGGAAGGTTGCTGGGATCTTTGGGCTTGCATGTGTTTAGCTAGGAGCAAGCTTTTAGTGACAGTTTGGTTGAGAGCAGCAGAAATAGTAAAGTGACAGATCATCAGCTGGGTGCAGTGGAGCCTCTGATTGTAGTTGTTGCTCAGGAAGCTGGAACTTTGTATAAAAGTTAAATATAAATGGTTTATAATTATGTAACGATCTCCATCTTTTCTTTTTTACCTTTCTCCTCTAAATAGTGCATTTCTATCTTTGCGCACGTTCTGCATATAATCAGGGGGGACCGGATTTGTTCTACTTTAAAATGTAACAGTTGTAAAAAGGCTTGCAAATTCAGTGGTTGATTGATAACAGTACTGGTTTCACTCTCCTATTATATAATGAGTAGCTCAGGTTTGGGGTTTGGTTTTTTTTTTTTGTTGGGCTGGCAGTTCTGGGCTTGCCTGTGAAGGTATTTGGGCATTTAGTATCCTCTGAGTATAGCCTACATATCTCTTTTGTTTTGTGTGTCCTGGTTGTAAACTCCTTCCGGATTGTGGAGTATGCAAACATGACAAGAGTTCCAAGAATTCAAGCCCTTTGTGGATGAATGTGCTCGAAATGCAGGGTGCTTTGTTCTTATGATAACACGTTCCTTCTAGTAATGACACCAAGTATCATCAAAGGGAGACAAGAGAAGGAACGGTATGAATTCTTTGAAAATGCCAAGTATATAAATCATGTTTTTACAATCAAAGACTGTTGTTCTCTTTCATGGTGCCTGTGGTTGAAGGTATGCACACCACAGGGAGGAACCGCAGCTATTCAATTTCAGTAAAGTCTGGAATGGAATAATGAGGAAGCTTAATGTTAATTTAATAATTTCCCCCAATTGTTCTTTTCTTAATCCAAGTTTCCTATTTCTTTCTTGTTGCCCAAGGCCACCACCTTGTTGGTGTTGTGCAGTAACAGTGTGATAGGGAGTAAGGGAAAACAGACCGTTAGTTCCTAATCTTACATAGAGACTCTCTTTATTGTTTGCTACTCCTGTGTAAGTTTAGGAAATGGTAAGTGGTGGCCTTTTACTTAGCTGTTTGCAGCTCCTTTTCTTGCAATAAGTTTTTACTTCCCTTTGCCTACTTGTTTGAGCTCTAGATCAATATCCCTGTTGAAAAACATGGGGGTTCTTTTGCCTTTTTTCCAGCCTTCATCAAGTCTTTTTCCTATAGGTACAAAAGAAGTAAAACTCACAGACTTAAATTTTTCTATATTCCAGTTTGAATCTGACCTTGAAGTTTTAAAATGTGTGAATACACGTAGTACAATATCACCATGAAACATAAAATACTCAGATTCATGCTGACGCAGCGATGGAATTAGTATAAGGCACAGAATCGTGCAAGAAATAGGAAAAGGAAAATCATCCGTAGGACTCTTTATACTAGTATTTCTACTTATACACATAGATACATTTTGTTAAAGATCCATATAGAAATTAATTCAGTGCCTCAAAATTCTTATCCTAAAAATCCTTGCACAGCAGCTGCTGAAATCTAGTGGGACCTAAAATTCAAGAGACCACTTTACCTCTAGAGTCCTGCAGATGATCTGCAGCCTGTGTCATACATCTGCTCAAAACTACCCGAGGTTCCAAAGAGATGTTGACTCATTCCCATGCATGCACTGAAAAGGTGGCATCCTTTAATTTGCTGCCACCGTTTTACCTACAGGATCTGTTTCAGAAGAAAAAGAAACTTTTACTCTATTGTTTCTTTTAAGAGTTGGCAACAGTTATCACAGAAGGAATTCCATATGTAATAACACCTATATTTCTTCAATGTGTATGAAGAAAGCACTGTCAGGAGAAAAAGAAGTTTGATGAAAATATGAGAGATTTTTAAAAAATGGAGTAGTAGTGGAGAGCTGAGCTATACAAGTTGTGTTTAAAATGCTGTTTTGAGGGAGTGTGAGGAAAGAACTGAAGATGCAGGAGAGAATTGGGTAGGAGAACCATGTGGGAGGTGGATACAAGGGGAGATTGTAGTTCTACTTGTCAATGAACAGAAGAAAAATATAGGGGGGGAAAAAGTTATGAAAAAATAATCAACTGGAATGAGAGAAATTTCTGTCAAAAACAAAATAAGTTGCAGAGCCATCATTAAGAATACATGGGGTAGTAGGAATGTATTAGAGTAAAAGAAGTTGTAAAAAGAACTCAGGACTGTGTTACTCTTCTAGTCACAGAGTAAGCTAGTATTCAGGGGTTTACCTCACCATTGTACAGACTACTCTTCTGGGATTTTTTCTCTGAGAATTAGTAATTTGGGAGAGGGAGAGGCATAGGACACTGAATCTGTTTATGGACACACTCCAAATTCTGCTATATCTCTCCATCTCCAACTGTCCCTGTCCTCAGAGGTAGCTCATCTTTCCTACAGAATTTGCAGAGCAATCTCATCAGAGATTCACATTAAATCCCCATTGCTGTGCCGCTTGCACCATCCCTATCTTGCCTTTTCTGCTTGGCCTTGTACGCAGTTTTCTGAGGTCTGTGCTTACTTTCTGGGTCCATTGGGTTTTCTTTTCACCTTCTTATGCCAGTGCAGCGTGATAATGGGGCAACTGGAGAATTTATGGAGCAAAGAAGACAAATGACAACATCAAAGGGCTACAGGTAAAGGAATAAGAAGGAATGCTAATGCAGCTGAATTAAGTAATGGTAATGCTGTGGATGATTAAGGATACTAATACTGGCACAGCTATTTTGTTCAGAAAATAAATGGGTAGAAATGGGACTATTTAGAAAAAATTACCCTTAGGCTACAATTCTCAAGCCTTGTCTAAGAGTGAATGCCTCTCTCTGATCACTGGTCATGCATATATACTTGTCACTGGTACACATATAAAAATTACATAAAATATATATACCTAGACTTACCACCACTCTTACTCCATCCCCTATCACTGGGGACAATTTGGAATGGTTATATTAAAATTAAAAAAAAAATTAGGAGTGCTGGGTTTCACAAGTTAGTTCAGGTGAGCTCAGATGAGTTTCTAAGGCAAGGTCATTTTCCTCCTCCTGCAAGCTTGGCAGCCCACAAGAGGTGGTGGACACATATCCCATAAACCTCCTCATCTGCCCTTCTTTGTCTTCAGATATCCAGAGGTCTGCAGCAGCACATGTTTATTTCCACAGACCTCAGGAGCTCATTTTTAAGGACCTCTGGGGAATAGACTTATTGCTAGGTCTATTCTGGTAGGGACTAGGAGCTCCAGCTGCAAGGCAGGTTATGAAAGATTTAGCATCCAAATACGCTTTATTGTACTCCAGTAGATTCAGAAAGAAGGGAGTGCATATAGAAATCTGGATTATTACTGTCTTCATTTTCCTTTTTCTCTTTTTATACCTTTTTTATTATTTTTTTTCAGTGAATACTGTGTATTTGGTTATACAGATGTGAGGTCTCAGTACACAGCTGTAGAGAGGGCAGCTGGCATTGCTGGGAGGGAAGATGATTAAGGGAGTAGAACACCTTTCTTATGAGGAAAGGCTGAGGAAGCTGGGTCTCTTGCTTGGAGGAGACTGAGGGGTGATCTCTTTAGTGTTTATAGATATGTTACAGGTGAGTGTCAGGAGGATGGATCCAGGTTCTTCTTAGTGATGGCCACTGATAGGACAAGGGGCAGTGGGTCCAAGCTGGAACATAGGAATTTCCATGTGAATGTAAGGAAAAACATTTTCCCTGTGAGGATGATGGAGCACTGGAACAGGCTGCCCAGAGAGGTTGTGCAGTCTCTTTCCCTGCAGACATTCAAGACCTGTCAGGATACTTTCCTGGTGATTTAATCTTGGTGGTCCTGCTCGGGCAGGGGGGTTGGACTAGGTGATCTTTCAAGGTCCCGTCCAATTCTTAACATTCTGTTCCCTGGTCCTGGGCTCCAATTCCTCCCCTTAGCAGTGTCATCGCTTATTCATGTGTCTGTTGGGACTGATGGAGTGACTCACTGACCCCTGATAAAACATGTCCCTTGGTTCCTTGTGGTGCTGCAGGTGTGTGATGCAGTGTGGGGAAGAAAGGGTGTCATCCTCTGAGTCAGAGGGGCACAAGCCGGAAGGAAGGCACATTCTCACAACTTAGTTATGGCATATGGTGGCTCCAAATACATGTCCGTCTGCTGCCTGGAAATTTTCCTTGTCTGGAGAATACACCTCTCAATCCTCTCGACATTTAAAGGACAGAGTCTAAAATTTCACACCCAATTAGCACCTTGTTAAATTCCAGTTAAGTACATCGCACTTTACATTTAAGTACAATTTATGTTAATACTGTCCCATGAAGCTGTCAATAATTACCTTTTGTCATCTGCAAGGCACATTTCATCTGTTAGTATGAAAGTAAAATGCCGTGGCAGTATTATGTGGTTTTGTGTTAAGTAGAAAGCAATATCTGTGTCAGCCTCAGCAGCCTGCACCAAAATGGAACATAGTGGCAGCAGAAGCCATCTGCACCCCCAGACCGTATCGGCTCTGGTGCAGTGCCACATGAAGAGTCAACTCCAGGAAAGCCTTTGTGGCTCTTCCATACAAATTCTGCTTCCTGCTTTTTTTTTTTTAATCCTCTTTGTGGAGAAAATGTTTTGCCAGATATTCTCCCGCTGTAATCCCTCCCATCCTCCTTTATTTTGTTACCTAAGAAGCTCTGGTATGTCCTCATCCTTGTCCTTATCCTTTCTGGACAACCTGGAAGTAAACAGAGTTCAAGTTATATGAGGAAAATTTTCCTTTGTGTGATGCTCTTCCCTGGTTGATGCTTAGGGAAGCATCTGCTACTAGTACCTCTGTAAATACAAAACCATAAACCAACTCTAACTGCTGCTGATACACCAGTAAATGCAGGTGAAAAGGACCATGTAGTTGTTCCTGTTGTTGCAGCTCACTGCTTACTGAGTGCAGTTTCAAGCTGAAGGCACGGTTTGACTCATGGGTGACACCGGGCTGTGCTGAGCCTGGCGACACGACATGCAGACATTTTTGGATCAGAACCTTTCCCAGTGACCGTGCTCTCCACAGTAGCACCTCAAGTAGAAGATGCAAGATCTGAAAGGGCAGAGGTTTTCATGGCTGTGGAAGTCTGGAATTCTCTTCTGGGGACAGCCTCGGACTCTGTCCCAGGTGGGGCAGAATGGAAAACCAGAGCATTAGGCAGTAACGGAAATAGTGTGTAGTGTCCATTGGTCAGGACTTGGAATTACAACTACATATCCAAACCCTCATTAGAGAAGAAATTTACACTTTCTTTTAAAAAACTTGCTTGGATGTTTGAACTTGATGATTATGAATGCAATTACAAAGCCTACCTGAAAGGCTATAGTTGCTCTCTGCAAAAGAGAAAGGCTGTATGGATTAATCTTATGTTTCCGCACTAAATCTACTTTGTTGTTATATAACCCTTACTTGCACTCCCCAGAAGGCCTGTAGTTATGCAAATAATTCTCATTTATAAGATGTTTTTCCTCTTCTAGTATAGATGGATGGATGCTTAGGTGGATATAAATAGTATGTGCTCCACGCAAAAAAAGCGTAGTAGTGCAAATGAAAATCAGACTCTTTCCACTCATGGAAGTCTTTCCAAGCTCTTAATCATCTTAAATCCAATTAGCCTCTTCCTGTTTCTGACACGGCTCACTTTGAGTTAGGATAACTGAACTGGAATATTCCTGATGGCAGAGTCTTGATGAATAAAATAAAACCCCTTACTTTTATCCTGCTTTCTGTACTTTTTGTTTCATTTTTGAATCTTGAAGTAGATTGACCACATCTGGAACACATGGTTCCAGACAATCCTCTGGTTTTAAGGTTGTGCTATGGTTAATGAAGCACAATAAGGTATATTCCACTTACTCGTCCCAATAAAAATTACCATGTACATAGAAAAATGAGTGAACTTTTCTATTAAAACCTCTGGCATTTCTCAGAGCCCTCCGTGAAGTATCCTGAAGAGATTTGTTTCATCTGTGGCTATAAGCCAATCGATCCTTTTCCCATTATTCTTCTTTCTAGACCTCTATTAAAACAGCAATCACTGTTGCACTATCAACCTTTTCTTAAATTCAAAAAGAATATTTATTTCCCTGCTGCTTTTCATTTTTGAAACTGTTTCTGCGCAGTAATAGAGTTACAGTAACGTTACGTAAAGGCCAGAGCAGGACACAAACTCCTATGAAACACCTTGTGAAGTACATTTTGCAAGTCCAGGTAAGTCTGTGGACTAGGTCCTTAACCCATGCCTTGTGTCACAGCCCCAATGAAATCTGGACCCTTCTTTAGTCACCGTTTTGTTAACCCTTTGAAAGAATGCATTATGCTTTTGTATCTCAAAATATATGTGCAATTATAATTCAGAGCTCAGCATCCCACAAAGTCAGTTTGCAACAAACTTGATTTGTTCCCTAAATGTCTGTTTTAAACCAAAATTGGCTCAGTTGTGGCTGTTAATGGAGGATATAGTTTCTGGGAGAACATATGGGGAAAGAATATTTCTTTCATTTTCTTCTTTTAAAATTACATAGCTCTCGCGTAGCTAAATTAATTTTTACTAAATCTTTTGTAGGATTAATCTGTGAGCTCTCAGTCAAATGTTAGAAATTTTAAATTCAAGACAAGTTTAAAAAAAAATCAGGAGATTAAAGCAATTATAGTAGCTTATGCATTTCAACCTTGACTAGTGCGTTTACAATTATAACGGTACAGGCAGATCATATTTTAAATATATGAGGTATTTTTGCTTCACCACTCGTTTGCAGACCTGTCTGTAGTTGTGTTCCAGAGAGTTTAAAAATGAAAAGAAAATGTAAAGATCACAAACCTGATATAAATACTAGAGGATAAAACATACGAAGGGGGATTAAGGGAGCTATATTTATAGTCTGTAACAGAGAGAGCTCAAGGGACATGGGCACAGGCTATAAATAACTTCAAGGTAACAATATAAATGAAGGGAGGGAATTATTTGTTCTCAAAAGATGGTGAAGCATGGAATAATAGCCTGAAGCAAAGGAAAGAAAAGTTTAGGTTAGATGTTAGAACTCTTTTTTGAGCAGCAAGAGCTGTGGAGAGCAGAGATTTAAGTAACTAAGGTAGGAGGCTGAAGCAGTACCTAAAACACCAACTACAGCTATTTGGCTACGGTTAAAATTGCTCACAGATAGAGTTGTGTTACAAAATTCACAGGGCTAGATTTAGTGATGCCAACTTTTTTTTTCTTGTCTGTTACATTTTATAATGCCTACATTTTGTGGTATGTATTAATTTCCCATGAAGAGTATATAGATAAAACATTTCTTCCAAGATTATTGTCCATCTTTAGACAGATTAAGGGTAAAATATAACATTATTAGTCAATTATAACTTCATTTAGCAGTAGGATTATAAAGTCATTTTATTTTAATCTTAAGTAATCACATCTCATGCTAATTTTTTTTCTGGTGAGAAAGAAGAAGTCCTCTGTTCTCCTAAATCCCCAGATGAGATGGTGGCTTTTGAACACCATAACCTTAGGTTTCTGATAAGCAGAACAGCTTGTGTGAATCATACATGGTGATGCCAGAACACCGGCCGCTTGCTGAGTACTGCTGACTTCCCTAAAACAAAGTTATTTACATAGGTCAGACACTGTCTTGCTTCACAGTAAACCATGATACAGCCATGACAGAAGGAAAAGTGGGGAGAAAGGGCATGAACCTTAGAATGGAGTACTGTTTCCATCCCATTGCCTCCAGCTGTAGACCTCTCAAAACAGTAAGTTTCTAGACTAGGTCATCACTTCTACACATTTTCCTTTGTTCCTGCTTTAGTTCAGTCTGTCTTGGGAGCTTTCTAAGGCTAGAAATTTTATTTGGCAAATTAAAATCTTTAGACAAGGTGTAACCCAACTAAGAAAGGTCATGTCACACCATGCCTAGAGAAAACAGAGAAGGTTGGAATGACCAGACTTCTTTCTATCAAGTATGTTTGAAAGTGTATGTGTGTGAGGGAGAAATCATCTAAATGAAGATGAAAAGCTGCACAGATTATTTTGGACTTTTATAAATGACATACCACTTGCTTGATCATTCAGCAGATGTATGACTTTTCCAGTACTCACGGTCTTTGTATATGTCATGAATGCAATATGACAAAATACTGGAACATGTTGCAATTAATATGACAATCAATATGACAACAGCTTTTTCTTTGCTTGTCTAATGTGTAAAGCATTAGGCAATAAAAGTTTTGAGGGACTTAGGGCTCTAGTTGTTACATGCAATATCCATAATAAGTACTGTTTGAGTTAACATCGATCAAATGATGTAGAAGTGTTTGGCTTGCATAGCTCAAGAAGAATTCATAGCTCTACAAGGAGGGGAGTATAATTTCTGCTCATTTCTGTCCAAGATTTCATGCTCAGTAGCCTTATATGCTTGAGCTGTTAGCCCCGTAAGACATCTCCACTTATGTTAAATCCAGTAGCTTCTGCTCTTGAATTAGAGGCTTTTGAGTACACCTGAACTTGAGATTTTAACCAGTAGTTCCACTGTATACTCAGAACATGGACATTTTAACAGCCATTTAACATCTCTCAGCTTTAAAAAAAAAAATCTGTCTTAATAAGATGGTTGATAATATTATTTAATGTGGATAGTAGAGAAAAAATTAGATCCTGTATGGTGGAAGGTAGCAGTGGTAGGAATTTGATTTTATACTCACCACCTCATTTTGTTATTCCTTCTTGGCCACATTCAACTCCGTGTTTCCTCTTTGGCCAGACAGCAACACTGGAAGAATATCTTCTCACTCAGTAGCCACCCATTGAAACTTGGAGTGTCCTGTGTGCCAGGTAGCTCTGGTGGTACACTGCTCTCAGGTGGACTGGATACCTCTGGTCCTCCTGGATTTGAGATAAGTTTTTGGGAGAGTGCTGGTCATTGCTTTCAAAATCAGCAGTAACTGCCTGTCATCTCTCTCTGTGGAACAGGCACCAGCTACATCCTTAAGTAATTTGCTTAGACAAGCCACGGTCTTCAGATGTTACATCTTCTTGTCTGAATGTTGACATGAAAACAAATGGGCTTTCAGAAATCTCCAGCCTGTTAGAGACTGCTAGGAAATGAGAGATCTGATACAATTTATGAAAACTTCACTATAGAGCTGTATGTTTGCAGACTGTAAAAAGCATAGTATTTCTTGGGGTTTTTTTTTAGTTTCTTCATGAGCTTCCTATGACCTTTTCCTTTGTCACCTGTGCATCTGCTTTACTCTAAGCTGGTGTGCTGGTTTTGCCTGGGATACAATTAAATTTTCTTCCTACTAGCTGATGTAGTGCTGTGGTTTGGAATTAGGATGAGAATCATGTTGGTAACACACTGATGTTTTAGTTATTGCCAAGGAAAGATTTTTTAGCTTCTCATACCAGCCTGCTACCAAGAAGGCCTGTTCAAGAAGCTGGGAGGGGACACAGTCAGGAGACCTGACCCAAACTGGCCAAAGGGATATTCCGTACCATATGACATCGTGCTCAGAATGTAACTGGTGGAGTTGGCTGGGACGCAATGCATTTTATGAACTAGCTGAGCATCAGTTCCGAGTGGTGAGCAGTTAATGATGTACCTCGCTTGTTTTGTGTATTTTATCACCATCATCATCATCATTACTATTATTATCATCTTCCTTCTCTGTCCTATTTAGCTGTCTTTATCTCAGCCATAAGTTCTACCCTTTCCTATTTGATTTTCTCCCCCATCCCACTTGGGGTGTGGAGTGATCAAACAATAATGTGGTTGCTCTAGCTGCCTGCTGAGTTAAACAGCAGCAGCTTGGAAAGTTGTATCTTATGTGCCACAAAAGGTGTGTCCCGTGGGTTTCTTGTCAGGACAATCCATACAGGATACAGCAGAGCTTTCTGGTACCTCTTCCTGGACCTCCCTGAACTGCATTGCTTTACACTGACAGAAAAACTAAGGGGTTTGGGGATGTCAGAGTAGCTACACAGTGGCCCTTGGACACACAGATGTACTTCTCCCTACTACACAGATTAAATAAAGTGAAAGTGTTTACAATCTGGTTGGTTTGGGAATCTTTGGCCTGAAGGATGATTTAAGGTGTCTTTATTTTAGTTATAAGACCCTGTGTGTTAAAAGAAAACATAACCTTAATGCATGCATAAATTTAAAATTGACTAAATTTAATTAAGTAATATAACTGTTTCCTAAGAATATTAAGATGGCACTTGCGTGCTTACTGTGACTTTTTAGATCTAAGAATTAAAAAAGGAATCTAGAGCCCATGAGATTCCCAATGAGTAAAAATGGCACTAAGATGAAAAGTTTAGTTATTTGGCACGCATCATGGCACATTTCAATATTTAATGTTTGTTACATTTTGAATGAGCTGTCCATAAATATTTTCATATATGCTCTCTGCCAAGAGGCATCTGTCTTACACTGTAAAAGTCTTTATCACTATTTCTTTCACCTTCTTGACTGACAGTATCCTTGTTTCATGTTGACCTTTCACAAAGTTAAAGAAGAGAGAATCAACTCTTTTTGTGATTTTTATTGTTACTGGCATTTTCCTCCTATTCTTTTTCAATTCATAGGAAACTGTGAATTTAATCATAACACCTTTGGAATGGTTGGTCTCTCCCTTGTTGTGGTGAAACCTGTCCTTGTGAGGGGAAAAAAAGTCACTAAATAAGAACATCCAAAGACTTTAGAAAATAATTTTGGGAAAAAAATTGGAAAAAAGTTTAATTTGCTATTTGTCTTTGATTTTTATAATGAATTGAAATAACTTGAATAATTTGTTATCAAATAGGAGCAGCTCTTAGTTACACTGATCGCAGTCACTTACAGCTTTCGAGCAGACTTCCCGAAGGGGTATTTCCTTACTTCTTAGGTGTACTGACCAGTAGGTGGGTGCCAGTCCCTGTCCACTTCATGTTGTGACTTTGTCTCTTAAATAATGCAGAATGTTGCTCAGTTATTCCCAGTGATATGAATAGATATCCAACTTGCTGAAAATTCAAAGAAATTAATTCCAAAATTCCAAAATTAATCCTCTTAAGGTATGCGAGCTGGTGAAGTCTGGGACTAAATTGCCATTTTCTTTCAATCGCCTGTCTTTCTATATGGAAAAATATTCATCGAAAGTTGATGTGAAATTTCATTTGCTTGTAATTAGGCCAAAAGCAAATGTGTGTGTGTGAAGGCTTTTACATACTTTTTACAGGCTTGGAAGAGAAAAGCCTGAAATTAAGTATTATTTGTACATATTCTAGAAAGAACGTAAGTCACGCAATGATGTTCTTCAGCCTTTCAGGAAACATTTTATCTTTAGAACGGAGGCTCCAAGGCTGCCATGCACAGCTGAGCCTGAGGCCTCTGCAAAACTACATATTCTTAACACGTTAATTCTGGCACCTGCGGCCGCATGGCCGTTGCTGTTGCTTCGAAAGTCAGAAAGCTGTACAGGCGGGTAGGCTGCGCTCAGCTCCCCACTGCTGAGGCTCCTTCGCTGTAAGCCAGTGGATGAGTAACTGAAAGCTGTTCCTGTCTTATTACTGCATTGGTAGGAGCCCTGTGCACAGAGGTCATTGCAAGGAAAGGGACATTGTTTATTCACTTTGCTAAGTGTGGAATTAATTATCAGTAAGTAAAGTTACAAATAATGTGTTGTGCCTGCTTAGCACCGTGTGGACTTTCTCCTTCAAGTTGTTGAATATGCTGGTTCTGATCCTAGAAAGGAATCACCCAGTGTTTAAAGCTGTGTTGTACGTATGTCAACCTGGACCTCAGGTTGGCAACCTGGACCATAAATATGTTCCACAGAAAACCTTCTGTGGATAGCTTCTGAGAATGTCAGATTAAGAAAAAAGTTCTTATGTTTAAGGAGGTGAAAGTAAAGGCCTGTATCATCCTTTTTTAATGATTACTTTCTAAGAATTATTACAGTTGTTAGGGTAAAGCAATGAAGTCCTATGCTTTTTGCTGTCATAACTGCTATAACCATATCTTTGACTCAGCTGATTGAAAAGTTCTGCTTGGTCACAAGTATTCAAGACTTTAATAAGGACTTTTTTATGGTGGCATTGCTAACTTGAATGGGCATTTGTCGTCATCTTAAACTTGACTGCAGCTTTTGAAAGTGCTTTCTAAAAATTACGTTGCTTAAAGCAGAGGCAAATATTTTGAGGAAGTACTTTTTCCACTCCCACCAATTAATTTCTGGTTTCATACTTACAGACAACTTGGTGAAATCATTTGAGTGTTATAGGAAACAACAGGACTCACAAGTTTATATGAGGCCTTACACTGGATAGACTAATTGTCACTTACCTGGAACTGCATTACCTGAGTTTTTCAACAGATAAGGGAAAATGCATTTTAGGATAGCGAAGTGGAATAATTATCAAGTCCTCTAAATTATGTTTTACCCCTTTTTTTTAAACATCTGTTAACAAAAAAAAAAAGAATTCTACTAAGCCTCTCTTTTCAATGCCAGTAACTCTTCCATTCTTACCATTCAGCTTGTCAGTGTATTGTTTTTTCTTGTCTATTAAAGTCACGTTCTTGTACCAGATTAGGATAGAGTCATCATTGTAGCAGTGGTCAAAACCAACGTGGCTTACTTGTCTGAAAATCTCAAAGATAAATTTGTTTACGAGTGTGATGTGCTACTGACGTTTATGGTTTCGGAGGAAATGGCACTAAATATTTGTGAGGCTCATGGAGGTGCCACTCAGCCTGCTTCTAAAATGTGGGTATTTTTTTCTTTTCCACAATTATTTTTGGCTGAAACATTTCAACCATTTCAAGAAATGAGTTAGGCAAAAATAAAGTACTCTGTCCTTGACAAGTCACATCAGTCTGACATATTCTAGAGCACAAAATTCTGATGCTTTCTGTACTTCAGATCAGGAACTTGGCATGTGGTATCTGCGGCTGAAAGGCAATTTTTCACTTTCTCTGTGCAAATGCTGAATTGAAGTTGCAGATCAAGTTTTTACTGTTGGGCTGCCTATAAAATGTCAAGGTATTCTGTCGTCAATTAGCTTGTTTCAATCTTCTTTTTAGCCATTTTGTTACTCAAGGCAGGGCAGCTGAAAGCAGACCTGGTCTAATGGCAGGTGCCTCAGTTGGAGGCAGGAACCTTTTAGATCCTCAGCTGACTCACAGACCTGTCCACCTCCATGTCCAAGTGTGTAAGGGAGTTGAAAACTGGGGGCATAATGGAGAGAATGGGGGGGGGGGAAGACCTGAATGGGAAGAGACGCAACTGATCAGCCAAGGAGACTGGGTCTGGTTGAGAACTACTGCAAAGCCCAGGTGTGGTGGGAAAGGTGGGACCAGGTGAAGGACAGGAGCAGCTGGGATGGAAGTGACAAAGAATGAATGGAGATTCTGAGATAGGGCAACAGTGTATAAAGCTAGTAGGAATATCAACTGCATAATAATATCACATTATCTTACTATAGGACTTCTGCCTATCTATATGAGAGTGGCTGAAAGATGGAAATGTTTCTATAACTTTCTTGTTCCATGCCTGCCTGCAGGCGTTATTAACTTCACCCTGTTTGTAGCCTAATCAGTATGTACAATTTATTAATTTCTTCACCAGCTTACCTTCTGCAACCTTCCTAAATATTAATATATTCACTCAACATCTCTTTTGAAATGTGGGAGGTTGTTGTTGCGTTATGGATGGGAACTAAAGCACAAAGCATTTAAAATACCAACATACCAAATACATGAATTTGTGCCCTCATTAGACAAGGGCTTGAGGTTTCAGCGTGTTTACTTTATATAGTACTGTTATTTGAGGCAGAGTTTGTTTAATTCATCTTGCTCATCTTTAAAAAGTCAAACATTTTTGTGAGATGAAAGATGATTTATCTTTATCCAGGGTGAGGTGAGCTTCACTACAGGCAAAGAATAATTAACTGGGCCTTCTGCCCTGCTTTGTGAAAATGCTATATATGATTTCTCAGTCATAACATTTTCTTCCAACACATCGTTGGTTTGGATTTTGCTAAGGTCTGCTTAGGTAAGAATTGTGGTGTGTGACTGTTACAAACTCAATGCGTAATATAATATTCATAAGAAATGCTGTCAGTGAATAAGGGTATGTCAGAATTAAGATACTTACCGGTTCTAAATCATACACTTATTTGTGGGAACACCTAGAGCTTGTATACAAGAGAGAAAGCATTTACTGTGATACAGAGTTTGTGGAACGTTTTGCACTTTGATTACAGTGATCACAGGCTTATTCCAAACCTGCTACCTCAGGATAACAAAAGCTGTCCTTTCCAGAGTTTTTGGGATGACCGCCGTATCTCTGAATCTTTTGACAAGAACTCAGGAACTACAGAATTCCAGTCTCTCAGTGGCTTTTCTTGGTGGTTTTGTAAGTTAGGAGGAGGAGGAAAAGCAACAGTTTAAGTGTAATATCTTGTCAGCTGAATCCAACAACCACTTGGACAGAGCTGTAACAAACAGGGTAATACTGAGGTGGGATGGATGAGGAAGGGAAGATAGGAGGAGAAGGAAGGTATTATCTTCTTCCTGGGAGTCTTTGGTGAAAACTTGAGAAAATTATTTGCTGTCAGCCTCTCTCCAATTAATCAGCCTGGCTTCTAATGCATATCTGATTGTGTTCGTAACTACACAGGTTTCACATTGCTCATAGTCAGGAAAACCGAGAAACAGTGGTTCACTAAGTGCGCAGTTCCGACAGGAGATTTTTTTTTCTTCTGTAGTGAATTAATTGGTGGTTGGCTGCATCATAAAGATGTAGATGCTCTTTGTACATCTTAGGTAGAATCCCTAATTCAGGGAAGCTGGACCTTCTTGAGGTCTTGCCCTGATGGTCTGCAGTCACTTTTACAGTGAGGCAGGGTGGAGGGAGTGCTTCAGTCCTCCTCCCGAACACATCAAGCAGACACCTTGTCCTGAATCTCTCCCTGAGAGCTGTGGCAAGATCAGGCATTCTCACAGCCAGTATGCTGGGTCCATTTAGTCTTGCACATATGTGCATAGACACATTATCTTAATGTTTTAAGGAGGGTAAGGATAGAGAGGTGCATCATGATTTTGCTTAGCTGTTTCTTTTTAAATACTTCTGCTCTGTCTCCTTAGTTTCTGTGTGGAAGCAGAACTGACCAATTTCTCATTGCCTTCAGCGATTATCTTCTCATGAAGAACATCAAAGCTTTGGGTTTATACACAGCTTACCTAGAGCCAGGAATATACCCATTTGAACGGGCTGGAGTCAGTGGAAACTCAGTGAAGTGTTTCTTATTGGTAATGCTTAGGTCAGGGATGACAAATCCATTTGCTTTATAGCCACAGTTTCTGTTGTGGTCACTGTTCAAAGCTGCTTTGCTTTCTGAGTTAAAATGAGCCATGCAGTGAAGTTACCAGATTAAATTCACCTCTCTAAATTCTCTGCACACCTATGAAAAGCATGAACCAAGTGTAGTGAAAATAAGGTTTCCAATTAACCAAGTATATAATTTGCAGATATGAGAGTCTTGGCTTGCTTTTTCCCCTTACTCGTCCTTAAAACATTCACATTGGCACAAAGTTTCCAGTAACTGGAGTGACATAAAGATGGCTGTTCCAGATAACAAGCCTGGAATCAATATAGTATGTAAGTCTACATCTAATTTAAATGCACAAATAAGCAGTTTTGCAGTACATATACTGAGTGTCTTCCTGACCCTTGTCTTTCTTTAGAGGGATATCTCATGGCCTTACATAAGCCAGCTTCATTTATGGAGCACACTGCTCTCCTAAAGCTATCATAATGTTGTAGATCCTATTCTAAGATGGCCTTTGAATCATGACTTGGGGAATACATTCCTACCTTTATACCTCATCTCATTAAATTTAATATTTTGTATCTTTGTAGGTCCCTGACTTCTGTAGTTTTAAAAGAAGTATTTCAAATTTCAGCACCAACTTGAATTCATGACATGAACTGTGGTCTTCATTCCTTATGATACCTCCAGTTTCTGAGGTGCAAAGGAAAGGCAAGTGATACAGAGAGAAGGAAGCTCCATTTCGTTCTTTCTCTCCCTTTCATTTTCAGGCAACTTCAAACAGGGACATAATTTAGTCATTAGTTTGTAAAGCTTTAGGAATATGCAACTATTTACTAATACTGTTAGTAACAGTATTAATACAATGCTAATAAAAATAATAAAAGATTTGGACTGTATTTCTTCTCTCAATGGTCATAAGCCACAGGTATGAAAACTAGATAGAAAGACAGGAGGTAAAGATGGGTTTCAGAGCAGTATTTTATTCCCAGAGCAGTAAGCAGTTCTTATGTTAGCATCAGTTCTTCTTTTTGTACTTCTTGGTACACAGTGCGGAATGGAAAGGGAGCATGAAAGACATTAAAGGAAAAAAAAAAAATAAAACAAGAGCTAGGAGCTAGGTATCATTAGTGGGGGAAAATGAGGAAGGAAAAGTGTAGAGAACGGAACAGTGCAGAAAGCAATGTGGTCCAGGTGGGGGTAACTGGTTAATACCTTGAGCAACCTCCCACTCCTTTGAGGAGGATGAGAAGCAATTTAAGAAAATCAGTAACGATATTCTTTAGAATTATAAACCACAAACTGGCAAAAAAGAGTCAAGTTATATTCTGGCAATAGAAAATCAAATATGAGATGACATTTTATCTGTGAGGCCTACTTTAGGCTGTTGAAAAGTAGTGGAGTACTAAACATGTTCTATTTTTTCCACAGCCTCAAGAAAACCTCATGGTGCAGTGTTGCTGCTAATTTGCTTTTACATTTCATCACACGTTAGTTTTCTATAGTTAATTGTATGTTGTCTCAAAGCTATTGTTAGACGTTTTTTACATTTTAAAGCCAGGTAGTTGAGAAGGATGAGTCTACCTCCTTTATACTGTAGCAGCTTCATCATGATGTTAGCATCTCAGTAAAATTAGGGGTGAAGAGCCCGTCTGCGTAGAATTAATTCTGTAACGTATCGGAATTTTACTGAAGCACATGCCACTAACAAAGCTGAAGAGCTAAATGGAAACACACGCTCCAAGCTTGCTGTTGAGTAGTTTGAGGGCATATCTCTGCTCCTATGTTACCTCTTCTGTCTTGTCAGGGTACAGGATTGTTTTCCTTATTCATTTAAAAATGAATGAGGGAGAGAAGGAAGTGGCCACACTGAGCCTATATTGTTTCTACAAGGGTAGCTTATAAACAGATTATCAAAACAAAGAGTTGTGCCAGTCTTCATTCCACAGGTAGAGTGCTATCTGATAGTAGTCAGCATGGTGCATCTCACAGAGAACTTGAATTTAATACCAGTGTTAGGCTTTATGTAAGAAGATAGCCTATAAAATTGGAGCCCTGCTTTGCTGTGTCGACATGTCTGGAGCTCAGAATAAAATTTGGTTTCCTGCTTTAGCTGTAGCTTGGTCTTAAAATAACCTCAAGAAATTATAGTTCTGATTACAGAGAAAGTGAAGGACTTGGAACATTCTCCTAATAAAGCCATGGGATGACACAGGGTTTAGTCATCTGTAGTCTGTCTGTAACGGGCATTTCAGAGAGGGAAACAAGCCTTTGAAATTGGATAATTTGATTTGCAATCAGCTCTAATTATTTTAAGAACACAGAAAACTTTTGGTTTGGGCAAAAATAATCATCTGGAATCCAATTAGAAGAGGACAAGCCATTTTAAATATAATGGATGCCACACAGCATCCATAGGAAAACTGATGTCTCGGGGGTGAGAGCTATGTTTGAAATGGACTCCACCTCTCGTTTTCCTTATTGCTGTTTCTGAAATAAACAGTTGTGCTCAAAGGACGCATCACCCTAAAGGACAAATGAAATGCTTGTGACTGAAAGACTGAAGTCTTTCTATCAGCTTCTAAGTATTACATAACTTTACAGTGGCATTAAACACTTCAGGAAAGTAAATAACACTGGAAGAAAAAATGGCTGTCCTCATAAAAATGCAGATATGAGAGCACAACTAGTGAACTGAAAAACTATGTATACTTGGGAATTGAGACAGTTTAGGTTAGCTAATGTTATTGGAGCTAATCTCTGTGGTTTCTTTTTGTATGCATGCTCTAATTTTGTTAAATCTTTATACATTTCTAATAATATTTAAAAGCTTTATCATTTAGCATATTGAGCTTATTGATGAATGTATGTAGTATGGAGAAGCAAGCAAATGATCTGGCCAGTTGATACTATTCTTATAAATTCACTGGGCGAGAAAGGGAGCGCTACTTTGTGCCTATATAGGAATCAGAGCGTATCCAGTGCAATTCTAAATGTTTGCTGTCTATATAGTTTGCTGGAGAGGGGCCAAAGGCTTACTGTATTATTTACACAGTGATAAGCTTTCCTCGTTTGCTCCACTAAATGAGGATAATTATCATTCATTTTAGGTTTTTCTATATAAATGACACAGATGTCCAGACAACATATTTATAATTTCACCCCATCTGTGCTAATTTTTCTATAAATGTCCTTTTAGTGCAGTAATCATCCTAGTTTATCAACATTATCCACAGTGTTGAACAACATGCAAAGATGTGACTAATATTCAGCCCTCATTAAAATAAAACATACCCACCCCCACCCCATCCCAGTGTCACGGCACAGTTGGAAGTTTTCTGGAGTGTGTTGGTTGGTGTTGCTTTGATGGCTTTCTTGTGCCAGCTTTCCTGAGCCTGAGATGTACAAGGTTGACACTGTAGTGCCACAGGATGACAGACAGTGAATTCCCTCAGCTTGTGTTCAAAACATTACACAACAACGTGTATCTGGTTGTCCACAAAGAAGGAGCTCATAGAAACATATGTGTATTTCCTCTGAAATTAAGGGATTTGAGTTAGACCACCTAATTAAGAGTCCTCTCGTCTGCACGTTGCTGGATGGAGTGAGATAGCTAAGTAGAATTATTATTTTTTTGTTTCAGAGTCCTTCATCTGGGACCCAGCTTTGTATGGTGCCATCAGAAAAAATGTGTATAGCGACTGCTCGTCTGTCATTTGCTTGTGATGTGCTGCAGGTGGTTGGTTTTCCCCTCTTCTCAAGAATTTCCACAACTCACCACTGCAGAGGCAAGGTTGCATTGGAAAAGACCCCGCAGAATTTAGCATAAAACCTTTTTGAGGTCAGTTCCAATAAATTGCCTCAAATTCATCAACTTTGCTCAGACTCACCCATGTGGGTGTTATGTCTACATAATTATTAGGAAATTTATGTGGGAAGTAATTAATGGTCATTTGGAGAAAGTATATTTCTAAATGTAATGACTTGGTCATTTATAATTTGTCCTGTCGTGTCCCTCAATTCCTGAAAGCCACCACTGCAATTTATAGTTTAATGACCTGGAAAAAAAAGTATTTACAGAACCACAGCTATAATAAATGATAGGAGCAAAAGGAAATAATCCAGAATCATAAAACAGGTATTTCCAGTCCCAACCTCAAAATCTTTTCTGTTAAATTAGCAAAAGCAATTGAGAAAATGGGGTCAAGACCTCCAAACTGAGTCTTATTTAAGAGCAAAACATTACAGCAATGGAAATTCTAAATAGGGTAGAGTTTAAAATGGAAACAGTGTTATCAGAGTCACAGGCTTCTGAATGCCCTCCTACTTGAAGACGTATTGAAATACTTAATGTGAAAGTACACTTCTCAAGAAAAGTAGTTTCAAGCTGCATAAGGTAAATTTCTGTAGGTTTTTAAGTTATTTGATTAATTATGTATGGCAGCAGGTTTGCTAGCACTAACTTTCCACAGGAAAGAGTAAAGTGTGTCTGATAGCTTAGTTCAATCTGGTGAATAATGACTGCACATAGATGAAGTAGTAGTGAAGAAACCACTGACATTTTTCCAGTTTCAGAACTAGAATTGTGCTTGCATGTTTTCCAGTGTAATCTGAACAGTTACCAATGAACTGTATCTATACCACCTTTTAACAGTCCCTGGGGAAAATATAAGTTTATTGAAATTCCTCCTCTAGATGTATAGGTAAGTCTTGCTGAGATAAAACGGCACTTAAGCTCTGCAGGTTCAAAATCATTTAGGCATGAAGGAGCTTGTTCAAGAAGGAATTTAGTGCTCAAAAGCACTTGAAAGCCAATGACTGCTGAGATCTGACATCTGGCATCAAAAGTCTTTCTTAAGGGACTAAATGTTTTTAAAACTCTCCCAAATTCTAATATATTTTCTTTGTGTTGCTGCAAGTGAGTTAAAAATCTCACTTTGGGGAAATAAAATTTTTCCTAATACATTCTGTATCTTGATAGGATTCCTGTATGCTGGTGTTTGTATACCAGTAAGATATTCAGCTTCTGCTTGATGTGAGTGGTAGAAGCATATTGCTGGAAGGGTAAAACTGCTTCTTCCTTTTGTATAAAAAAAAAAAAATCCTTTCTATCAAAAAGTTTTGGTCTGTAATGGGGTCAGAGGAAATTAAAGTAGCCTTTCATTCTGTGGTACAGGATCTTCCTCTGAAGTTTCAGACTACCAGACTACCAGGCTAAATTCAGCAGCAGGGATGCCTTCAATTAACTGTATCTGTTCTATTTGTAGTACAAAGGATGTGAATGTCCTACATAGCTTAAAAGAAAGGAGGCTAAATAGAACTTAAAGAGGTACCCCGCATACACCACTCTCAAAGAGAAGCAATGGGATCCCTGCCAGTCAGGAGTTTAAGATCATAGTTGATGCAAAGACTTGGTTTGAATTTATACAGGTGTGCTGTCTAGTCAATAAGACATCTAGGAGGAATTTCTGTAGAAGTTGCTCGTAATATAAATCACTCTACTTAAAACAGTGGAAAAGTGAGCAATGCAAATGAGTTTAGGCAGAATTAGCAAGTTCATCTTAGAGGAATGCATGGCTAGCTCAGGGGATTGATAATAATCTTGAGATCTTCATCTCTAGAGCACCAGTTTGAATTTAACCTGGTTGTTGATGCCAGTCAAAATACATTGTCCTTGTTATTGATCTCTGTGAAATGATTTTCCAGTGTCCTTGGAAGAAAATCCAGAACCTCCAGGTGGCACATAAAAAACCCAAAGGTAAAAAGGATTTGACATAAAAATAATTGATATAAAAGAATTTAATAAGCTCAGTGATTAACTTACTACTTACCTTCTGCAGACAGACTCAGCTGGACTTCTTTACAGGGAGTCTGGCAGACACTATGGGGAATATCATGTTCCTGGCCTCTCTCAACTAGTGTAGGTCTTAAAGCTGTAATGGGACAATGGAGTGAAATAATATTGAGCTTTCAGTAAAAGAAAAAGGAAACTGAATAAAAGGAGTAGCTGATATAATTTGTCATTGTTGGAATATCTAGAATCATCAAAAAGTGAGAAACTTCACCACATTTCTCTATAAGATGGATTTGATAATCTCAAGATGTGCTATCATCTCAAGATCATTTGATCATCTCAAGATGTGCTATCTTACTAGGCCAAATTCCTGAGGAATCGAGTAGCTGGGATATGCCTCTATGAGACTGAAAGGGTGGCATCATCATCCCAGCCACATTATTTACAGTTTCCGTTTTAGTAATTAATCTGCCTATCCTGTCTACCTGCAGTACGCACAGAGAATTAGTGGACCTACCTTTCCCATGGTGTCTGGATTTAATTTTCAGTGACTTTTCAAAATCTTCTTCAAAGTATCTCCAAAATTGAGACTCTCAGGGACTCTGTCTTTTTTCATATCAAGAGTGATGCTAAAACAAAGTGCCTTTGCTTCAAGTGACATTAATACTTAGTGTACAAAATATATTGGTATTGGACTATTACTTTGCTTTCTTAAGAATGTGTCAGAATTTTTTCATTATTCAGTGGTATTTGCTGGTAGTAGAAGATGAGGAAAGAGTTTGATTTTCCTTGGTCACTACACCCAAGAAGGTTCAAAGAACAAGGAGAACTCTTGATTCAGAAAGCAGAGGAAGGTCTGGTAGATAGTCAAAGTTAAAAAGAAGACTGTAAACACCCAAGCTTTGAATTTGTTTCATACTGTTAGGAAATCATGAACCGGGACTAGCGGTTTCAGTATCCATTTGTTAGTGCCAGAAGGTGGAAAGATTGTAAATTCCAGTTTGTTTTGCTTGATCTAGCAAAATGTTCAAGGTGGTACAGATTGATGAAGTTTTGTTTCAGTCAGTAGAGCACCCTGTCATCTGGCTCTAGTTACCTAGAGCCAGATGACAGGGCGCTCTACTGACTGAATATTAACTGATATTCACACACGTGACAAACATGTAACAAATATGCAGTAATATCTCTGTGTATTCAGTAACTGAGTAAAGTAGGGTTTCACTCCAGGGAGGAATGAGCCAAGATCAAATTAACTCTCTGTCAGGAAAAGTAAAACAGAATTTCTATTAAAACAACTTAACACGACTACATTTCAAATAATTTTGCTTAGGACAAAATTTGGGATTGTATTTAAAGAATAGTATCACGAAGGAGAACTAACATTGTGTGTCTCCTTGGTAGGGAAACTCCTCCGCATCAATTTTGTCCATTTGAATGCTTACCCATTCCAGCTAAAACATTAATCTTAGAAAGATTTTACTGGATTGAAGTGTAAAGGACTGTTACCAAAATCTCTGTTTTCCAAAACTGCAGGGCTTTAAATAGGAGGAGGAGAGAATTACCCATATCCCCTGAAAATGCAACCTCTTACTGTCAACACTTTGTGATAAAAAGCACTGATGTGGTGAGCTTCTTCATCTGATAGGGGCTAATCCCAAAGATGCATGCCAGCTAAATTCTCACTAGAAAAAAATGAAAACTTAGTCATCATAGATTGCTAAGCATAACATTCTTAGAAACAGGATTGCATGTGTGAAGATTTTATAACATAATGCCATATATCAACTGTTATATCCACAGAGATCCTATAAATGTTTCTTAAGAACAGCATTGCTTCAATTGTGTTACCAACAGAATCCATCTCTGTACTTTTTAATCTTTGCTTTAGGAAAAAGTACTTTTGTTTTCAAGCTGAAGATCTTTGAAGGATTTAATTACATTCTGATTCATTTTTAAAATAAATCATAATCTTTGGGGAGACTATACACTGAGATTCTAAACATACTGGCTTGTGTTTCTTTATATCACACAGGAATGTCCATTTTAAAAAAAAAAAAAATCAAATATTTGTGCAAGGAATAAATTAATGTTTCAAAACACTTAGGGGAATCATGCAAACTGGATTTTCATCTAGATTAAGCACATCTACCCACATGTAACTATTACCAAATTCTAAAAGAATCAGCCTCAAATACACTTCTTGGGTTTTCTCATCTCACCCTACTACGCAATCCATTTTCCCCAGTGAAGGAATTTCACTGAATTCGATAAAGTGTGAGTTTTGTAAACTGTATCCTTGCCAAACTGAAATATCTGTGGCATCTGAATTACATTCTCTGCTCAGTTATTCTCAGCCTCCCAAGTTCTTGTACTCTGTTCCTTGATTTCATATCATCTGCTTAGTCAAAGACTCATTTACAGTATCTCACTCCCACCATTCAGGAATAGTACAAACCAAAGATGAGCACGGAGCTAAATAAATTTTGATAAGCAGCTACTAGAGCCTGCTGATATTACATTGGCAAGGAAAGAATAAACAGACCTATAAAGGTTTTTCAAGACCTTTAACATTTAAGTTTCTTTTGGTTCAGAAAAGAAACAAAAAAAATTAAATACATTTTAAAAAAATAATGTCCTGCCTTAAAAAAGATAAAGCCTTATTTGCATTCTGCTTCAATATGTGTAAGTGCACTGGAAATTTTAAAACTTGTAGTTGTGTGAAGAAAATACCCATAGCTCACATCTCTTACCATTACGAATTTTGATTTTGGTCCTCCATTTGACTGTTTAAATAGAAGTCAAGAGGTTTGTAACTAACTTTAATCAGAGGAAGAGGGGGCCATGGGTAACAAGATAAATGTGAAAAATCATTACCTTCTTAAAAGTGTGTGTAAAATTCATCCTTGTTAAAGTATATGTGAGATTTTATATTCATTTCAGTGTAGTTAGAATTTCCCCACAAATTTCTAACTTCAGCGTTCATGGACGTGTGACCTGTGCTGCTTTGACTATAGCCCTCAAGATTGGTATTGGTAGGTCTTTACCGTATTTTTCCTTTCCAAGTTTTTGAGGGTGAGTAGATCTTCAAAGATGATGAGGGTTTGGTTTGGTTTTTGGGGTTTTGTTTGTTTGTTTTTTCATTTCTGATCAATTTCCAACATATGTAACAAAAACAAAACTAAAAAAAATATAAGCAATGCAGAAAGTCTGATGTCAGGCTTACTTGGTCTTTGCAGTAGAGCAGAGTTTTGCATGCAGTCTCATGGGTGATGGGGTTCCTGAGGCTGAATAATTCTTCTACAGCTACTCAACTACAGGTAGGTTGAGCTTGCAACAAGGCAAGTCTTTTGCCTGTCCCAACTCACCTAATCTGCTTGGCTGCTGTGGCTGATATAGAGTGCTTGCATTGAAATTTCTGCTCAACATTAAGAACACGAGGCATGTGCATATGCACTTGCAAAAGCTTTGGAATGAGGCATGGCAGGGAAAACTAATGTCATGCTAGAAAAAATGCATTTTATTTACTTATTTTCAAAAATATCTGGTCAGTATAATGCCCTTGGTAAAACCACAGTTTCTATGTGATGAAAGTTGTGAAACTGTGTAGATAACCTGAAGATTTCATCTGCAGTGAATGTGCTCCATTTCAGACCTCAGCTGTTTTTGTTCTTGGCTGCTGTAGGCTGAATCTGAACCTGGATCTTAGTACCGACAGGACATCTGCCATTCCTGTGCTCAGTTACTCCTCCTGCTTTCCCTGGGTAGGAAAGAGAAAAACCTGACAGGATAAACTGGAGCACTAAGCCTGTGTTGACAGCTAGGAACTGAGAATTAGATGCTGAGTGCAGGGAATGTGGTGGGAAGCTGGAGAATGGGTGAGAGGAAAAAGCCCTATGGAAAGAAACAAACATCTGTGATTCAATATTTGATGTAGAGAAATGGCCATAAAACTACAGTTTCCTATTCTTGAGTGTCTACTTGAAGTTAGTGCCAACTGAAAATCTAATTTAATAACTGTATTTAAATACACAACTATACAGCTGATTAACATTTTCTCTTAAATTCTGTAGGCTAGTTCAGTTCTTATGAAAGAAAATGCTTAGAAGATTAGCAGAGCTTAGTACTTCATACCCATAGCCAAAAGAGCCAATATAGGCCATTAAATGGAATTTCTATAGAGGCTTTCGATGCACATCAGTTGGATTATGTATGAATGAACAAATTTTTCAAGGAATAGATTGCCACTCTTGGAGAATTAATGTTAAGAGGAACGTCTGAGGGAACTTGGGTTGTTTAAGATGGAGAAAAGGAGGTTGAGGAGGGTAGACCTAATTGTCTCTAATTGTCTCTAAAATTGACTCTAAAACTACCTGAAAGGAGGTTGGTGGAGAGGCAGAGGCTGACCTTTCTTCCTTAGTGATGGGTGATATGAGGAGGAAATGGCATCAAGTTATGCCAGGGGAGGTTCAGATTGGATATTAAGAAAAACTTCTTCACAGAGAGGGTTGTTGGGCATTGGAATGGGTTGCCCAGGGAAGTAGTGGGCGTTTGTAGTAGATTTAAAAGACAAATCAGATATGGTGCTGAGGGACATGGTTTAGTAGTGGATGGTAGGTTAGGATGATGATTGGACTTGATGATCTAAAGGGCCCCTTACAACCAAGACAATTCTATGATTCTGTGATTCTACAGTTTTCATCTGGCAGTTGATCTCTGGTAGTATTTATGGTTTCTGCATTCCCATGCATGGTTTCCTGCTGAGAGAATGTGTCTGTGGTGTCCTGGTCAGTGACTGAATACCATGTAGAGAATCTTTCTACTCCTTTAAGAGGTATGTCTAACAGGGACTTTTCTGTGAATGCATATGAATCTTCATGCAGAGCAATCAATCTTGAACTGATTTCAACTGTTGATTAACAAATTGGGCTGTTAATTAGAAGTCTGTTGGAGATTTAGTTTTCCACAAAACAGTAATTTCTTGATGTTCTGCATATTCTCCCTGTATTTTCTTCTTGTAAAAAAAAGAAAAAAAAACCCCAAAAAACAAACCAACAAACATGAAACCAGCAGAGGGGAATTAATTTATGTTACCCTTTGAGTCCTAATTGGAGCTTCAGTTTCTCCTCTGTAAGTCTGGTTTTGGATGCTCACAGTGGACCTATTACAATGGTGGCAAGTGCTGTTTGGACAAGTTTTCTGCTCTCCCTTTCTGACTTATGGTCAGGAAAGAAAGCAAAGGCACAAGGAGCGAGGAGTAAGTTGTTAGCTTCAAAGCTGCTATTTGGAACCATGTGACTGAGAGAATCAAGGGTTTGATATATGTCTGTATTTTCTGTGATAATAAATAGATTTATTAACTTTATAAGGTGTTATAGTTTTATTCAGGTACTAAAGAAATTGTCGCCTGTAAGAAGTGTGGCAAGTATGTGACTGCTTTCATGTTGTTCCTTTGGGACCATGCTCTCCTTTATTTGGTTTCCTTTAAAGAGAACAGTCAAGACAAGGACAGAAGAATGATGATGCATCTCAAGAGGAGGCAGACAGACAGGATGGTTCTTATTTTAGGCCTTGTAGGACAGCAGTTAGGATTCTTTGGTGGATAGTGAGGTAGCCTTAATCTATCTAGTGCCCATCCCACTCCAGATAGATATGAAAAGCTGTGCAGCAAGGGTTCTTAGGAACAACAAACCATAATGTGCCCTTTGCCATTCATACGTTTTCCTTGGTAGAGGCATTGCATACCTGAATTGTCCTAGCAGTGACTATGTTTTCTAGGAACGGCACGTCTCCCTTTTCTGAGTAATTCTCTGCAGTCTCTTGCCCAATACCAGCAACGCTCAGGAATATGCAATTTTATGTCATTACAGGCACACATCACAGGACTATGCACACAGCTCACTTTAAAAATATTTCTGTTTTCTGAATTTTTACTCCATTGAAATATAGAAAGAAGGCAGTAGGGCTGTGTCAAAGATTCATGCTGTGCTCTGCAATGACATGAGTTCATTTGGCACTGGTGGCAGCTCATTTGTACTGATGGAGACATCCCACATGTTGAACACAGACATAATCTGTACTTGTTCCAGAAATCATTGTTTCCCACCTGTACAGTATAATCTGCTCCTAATGCCTGTGACCTATTTTAAAATCTTTGTCTTTATAGCTGCTTATGTGCAGTATTTATAGAAACACCACCGAAATGGTCAGTAGCAGAAGTGCAGATAACAGACGCATAACGCTCCCCGTTTTGTGCTATATTCTTAAACAGTGTCAGAGCTATTTGTTGTGCATAGTTACTACTCAGTAAAGAAATTATAACTTTTATCATTTATCCACACAGAGCTGTTGTGCTTTGTATGTAGCTTCCACTGCCTTTTGCATACCTGTCTGAGAAATGATGTCTGCTCTTTGTCTTCACTTTCAGAGCTGACTGCTTTGTAGTTTGCCATCAGAACTGCAAACAAAATTGTGGTGGGAAAATAGCGTCCACAGATGAAAGTGCATTATAAGTTAAACATGCCATGCTACAGGATGTTCAGATTACAGACCGTTTTTTAAGCTTTAAAAGGGTTTTATAGCGGACATGATATTAAGTTGCACACAAACTAACTTAAGTTAGTAAAACCCAGCTGTTTTCTAATAGCATAAGAAATAACAAACCATAGCAGTTTAATCCAATGAGGGATTAATTAATATGATTTGAAAAGCAAATCATATGGTGGTTTTCATACCAGAAACTATCAGGAGAGAAGACTTTAATATACCTAACACTGCACTGTAGCATTTCTGACTGAAGAATTATGCAGCAGTCAGAAAAAAAACCTGCAGCAATACCACTTATCTGGACTAAACTGCTCATTGAAGACTGCAGGATAAGACCTGGGCAGACATTTTCAGAAGACTGTTTCCAAAGTCCGCATAGTCTTATCAATCCAAATATCAAGGTGTAGTAACGGGCAAATTTCCAGCATTTCCAACCAGTTTTTAGTTTGTATATGCACGAATGTATCTATGTCTGTGTAAGACAGGGGTTGCAAAATGTCCATATGAGGGTGGTTGTGCTCTCAATGTGAATAAATAGGGCATCTGCCAGTAGATTTGTCATTGCCGTGGCTCTGTCCCTGCAGATAGAGGGAGAGCAGAAAGAGGCTCAAGCTCAGCCCTGTGCTGTATGCCAGTCCTCCTGAACATGCAGATTTGAGCTATTTTCCATAGCCTGGAAAGTATTGGCCAACAGACTCTAAGCAAGACTCTTCAAGCATGAGTCAAAGGGGCCAGGAGTAACGTCAGGAATTTATATAAAAGCGCAGATTTTTTTTTTTTCAAATGCCTTTTATCTCTGTAAATACTATAAAAAAATTGTAAATCTTTGTACATCTGCTGGACTGAAACTCAGCCCCGTTTTTACATGAGATGGGGTTATACGCATGATTTCCTTCAGTGCCTTTTCACCCATTGCAGTTTTTCTCTCTGAAGAAATGATCAGCCTTATGAAAATCTGCTTCTCACAATAGAATCATAGATCAGCAGAATAGTGTGAAATGGCTGTTGGGCTAAGAGGTGTGGTACACTGGTGAGTACTCTGGCTAACAGACAGCTGAAGCTGGCAAAAAGATGTGAGCAAAATCTGTAGGAGTTTCAAGTGAAGGCAACAGGTATTCACTTGTGATGTTTATTTATATCTTTAGGCTGAAGAGAAACTTGGAACTCATTGTCCTTTAAGATGTGTAACTCACATCAGAAGGATACTGACTACTTGCACATCAGTATAGGTGAACAGTTGGCAGGCCTGGATGATTTCAATCCAGTGTACCCTTCACAGTCCGTAGTGCAGTGGTTCATGACAGCCATCAGCCTTACATCATCATTTTGTAGTCTTCCTCCATTAGCCTGTCTTGAGAAGTTCTAGGAAATTCTCATGAGCGGTCCCTTCTTCTCCAGCTCACTTATGGGAGGTGCTTCTACTGTGTGCCTCTTCCAGATCATGAAGGAAGAAAATATTTCAGTCATTCCCTCATCTTACCATGCCATAAAGCTAACTGTAAGTGGAAAAGCACTGTGAAAAGACCACAACCAGAATTTTAGGAAGACCAATAGAATGACTGCCCCTGCTCTGTCTTTACCCAACCACCACAGGGAAACTGGTTAGTGGGGAAACACAGGTTTGTCTAAGTGAGTCAAAAACATCTGTGCAGGCAGACCCCCTCCTCACCCCGTACATAACCCCAGTGGCAGCAAGCCTCAGCAAAGTAGTTTAACAGACCTGTGGCTGGCTGGCTGAGATTTCTTGCCAGATGGTTTTTCTTACTTAGACTGAAACGAGCTAAATACTATTAGCTTCATATTTGTGGCTCTGTCTTTCACAGGCTGCAGGGGCGGTCACTGAGATGGTTGGGAGGCTGCTATTGGGAGTTGTCAACATCAGTTATCATGGGCTATTTTCTGATCTGAAGTGGTGCTCCTGTGCTGTGAGAGTTTGAGTGGTTTTATCGTTGCTGAATGAAGGCTGTTCCCAAGGCAGGAGGCTACCCGACTCGACAAGTTTTAAAATAGTGTTCATGTGGTGCTAATTGGCTTAATTGTATTAAATACAGGATTATGTTTTACTAGCTAAGTGAAGGATATGGGATTCATATTCACCCTGGAAGAAATAATGCCTTGCGCTTGTTGCTTACACAGCTCCTGCTTGTTACACGGCATGCACGGTCTCTCTGAGGGTACATACTGGTTTATGGAGGCAGTCGGAGCTATCGCTGCACATATCTCATGTGACTGTCACTAAGACTCTCACCACACGTACCCAGAGTGATTTCAGACAGAGTCTCGCCTTTCATAAAACAAGAACAGGGAGCTCCTCCTTTACTCCAGGGAGAGACTCATGACAGCAGATCTGCTCTGGTCTGCACCCTGCTTGGGCAGGCTGGCGAGAACTGCTGGGAGGAATGTGCAGCTTACAGCGTGAAGCAGCTTAGCTCTGCGAGGTGTAATTTTAAGCTCTTATTAGATTTAGAAATAATGGTTATACTGGAGCCATTTTTCTCTAGCTTTCCATACTAACCATTAAGTGGGACATTGTATAAGAAGAGAGACTCTAGTAGTATGAGCAAATTTGTCTTTGTTTTACAGCTCTTGGTGTGGCTTTACAATGTTTGTTTCTTAATCCAGCTCTCTTTTTGTATACAGCTCAAATATAAACTTCAGATAAGGCTGATGTTACCTTTATTTCTTAGTTGCTCTTCCTTTCTAGCTTGATTGTTTTATGATAGCAGACTTTAATACTTCTGCATCTTTTGACTGAATTGTATGCGTTTGTGGCAGGTTTTAATAGAAAATTTAAAAAGGTATTAAAATTAAATTAATTAAAAATAGTATCAGGAATATAAAATTATATGTATATTTAACATTATAAATTTAACATTTTGAAGAATTTCATTTCTAAGGAGACTTTTCAAGTTATATTACTTAAGCAGCTTGTTTCTGTGGCATACAGAGATGCAGTAGAGTTTATGTTATGATAAAAAAATGTTTTGAGGAGAAACATTAATGGGTCTGTCTTTTTATTTTATTCTTTTATGGCAGTGCAAGTTACAGGTTCCAAAAAGCCTAAGAAAATGGTTAAGAACGTACTTTGCTAGCAAAGGCAAGTATTTCTATACATTAATCATTTTACGCACCAACTCCAGTAGCATGTTGATACTTCCGCACTTGGGAGACTGTGGTCAGTCTCTGGTGCCCAAGGTCGGGCTGAGGACTGGAACCACAGTCATTTAGCAGGAAGTTTATACTGGTGCAGACTGTGCCTTGGAATATTGGGTAGCCTACTCTGGGAAAGGAAACCACAGGGAAGGGATTGAAGCAGCTCTGCATGTCCATGCCAACATACACTACTGGTTCAATGAACCAACAGAGTTTCACAATGGAAGGAGGGACCAGTGAATTTTACATCATCAAGAGCAGTACCTGGGTGTGATGGCAAAGGGCTTATGAAGGGCATGGAAGGGTTACAAAACACAGTTATCTGTTTGAAACATGCAAAAAAAAAAAAAAAATCCACTGCATTTCACTGCATAATCTCCCTAAGTGTGGTTGAGTTTGGATTTCCTTTGCTGCAGTTCCTTTGCTCTTTTAGCTGTCTGTGCAGTAGTTCTCTGTAGTCTTGCAGGTGGTTTATATTTAACTGAATTTACTTTCTGCTGTAAATATTGCAGTATGAAATAGGACATCGGTCATTTATTTTGAGCAGAAAAAAGCTTTGATAATAAGATGAGAGTAACAACTATGCACAGAGTGGATTTGTGGGAGATGGATTCCCTTCTGGAATGGAAATGCACTGCATTTTTTTCTTTTTTGGAAAGTAAAATACACCTTCTTGAATTTACTGTAGCGTGGAGCCTACTGTATTACAGGAAGGAAGATGTGCTTGTAATCTCATGTGACAATAATAGGTGAAGGGACAATCATTTATCACAAAATAGCTGCAGATCTGTTTCTTGGAAGGTCAGTTTTGACATTTATTTATGAATGTTATGTTGGAAACTGTTTATAGTCTAATACAATTGTATCTAATTATTCAGTTCATCTTAAACACCTTTTTCCTTTCTTCTGTCCTTTTTGGCAAGTTCATGGCAGGATCATTAGGTCTTGAAAGGCTAACTGCCTTGATGTCCATCTTCGAAGGTCTTAGTGTTGGTTCTTCCCTCTGAAGACAGAACTGTACATACAATTATAGAAATCAGTCTTGCTTTCCTGAGACATGTTTGTGTCTTTCTACCCTTTGTTAATATGATTCTCATTTAGAAACAGGAACTGTGAAATGTGCTGGGGAATAAATAGATCTCTTCTAAATAGACATCGTCAAGAAAGAGCAAAGGAAGTGAATTGTGTGAATTCTTAGATGCTGTTCCAGTGGGTTTTGTTGAGGATTTGAATGGCAGTTTATTTAGAAAGGTTATTAATTTTTACAATTTTTTGTGCATTTGATTTCTTGTGGTATTAAACTGTGAATCTGGCTATGTATATTATAACCTTTGGCGGGCATTACAGGGCTCAAAAGCTGAATATCCTGTTGTTGGACATAATTAATTTCCAGTCAAAAACTTCACTTTTCGGTAAGCTAGATTTCACATGAGCGGCAGCAAAAATTTAAGTCAGATGATAAAAAAAAAAGGTTTTCAAATGATGCCTAAAAATTTCCCTCTTAACTGTTCACTGTAATAGTTTGCCCCTGTGAAGCAAAAGGGTGATCCTACACAGTAATAAGTCTTCACCTTATGCCACAATAGTGTGCAGTCAGTATAAATGTATTTACAGAAAATTATATTATATGTGGTATACAGCTGTGTGTGTGTCAACAAGATTGACTAACAATCGTTGTTCTCCTTGTTTCAAGGAGTGCAGGATCTAGAGTTGTTCAGTCTTGTGACCCCACATCATGCAGCTTTATAGCATTTAATTTCCATACATTTTTAGAGGTGAATGATAAATATAGCTTGGCACTGCCTGAGGTAAGCCTCCTTGTAATTAGTGGTGAGACCTCAGCAACTTCATCCCAGTGTGCAGCTAGTCTCCTATTTATCAAAATGTTCTCTAAGGTGAAGCAATCTGGTGTAAGTTCTGGAAGTGGATGAATTAAAAGGGTAGTGGAGAGAAGACATTTGGTTCTTGCCCATTTTTTAAGAAAGTTCATATGCTAATTTTTTGTCATCTCTGGCACAGAAGGTGTGCCATTCATTTTACATCTCATTCAAAATGCATTTAAGGTAAATTCTAGAGATGCCCTTTTGCATGTGTGTTGGCTATCTATTTAATTTTTCTTTTTTTTCCTCTAGCAGATGTAGGTGTGATTGGAAATGAGATGGAATTTTATGGATGTGTAAGCAAGCTCTTTCTGAACCAAGAGCTAGTCAGTCACTTTGGAACTCTCAGCTAGGGAGAAAGGAAAGGTAGCAGTAGTATTGGGTATCAGCTTTGCTTTGTAGTGTTTCATCGGGTGCATACCTCCCAGTTGAGAGAATAGTACTTGCATGAAATGAGTGGAATCGATTACATCTCCATTGTCTGTATTTCCAGACCTCTTTTCCTTCAGGTAAACTTATTCATGGTCATTCTTATGCAATGTACTGATCTTGCTATTCCTGTACTTTTTTTTGCAGAGTGCTTCTGTCCGCAATAGTGAGGAGTTAGTGTTTGTGTAGGTTCTGTGGTAGTTCTAGGAAATGGTGTTTTATGTTGGTGAGTAGGGGAATTCATCGTCATGTGCTATATTCCTCACCTTTGGTTCCTAATATATTACATGAAATGTGCTTTATGGATATACTACAACAGTCTCAGTGTTCATTTAAATAATTAAACATTATAGTCAGTAGAGAGAGTGATGGACCAAGTTTGGCTACAGGGAAATGCCTAAAATTGTAGAAATTTCATTTCAGGTATTCACTATCAGATCTTAATGAAGGGAAAAAAAACAAATGCAAGCATATCTAAAAGTTAGTGTAAATAACCTCATAAGCCAAAATAAATTCCTGTTTCTTAGCATTATAACTTAAATGTGTGCATGGCATAAATAAAAAAAAAATAAAAAAAAAACACAATAGAAAGTGAAGCTGTACTTTCTGGATACAATTTGCATATTTGGTTAATGTTTTAATATGTTTTTGTTGTTTACTTTGCTTTTATAATGTTTTTCTAAAGATCAGTGTTTATAAATATGTAAAAGGTGAGTGTCAGGAGGATGGAGCCAGGCTCTTCTCAGTGATGGACAGTGACAACACAAGGGGCAGTGGGTCCAGGCTGGAGCATAGGAAGTTCCATGTGAATGTAAGGAAAGTCTTTTTCACTGTGAGGGTGAAGGAGAACTGGAACAGGCCGCCCAGAGATGTTGTGGAGTTTTCTGTTGAAAATACTTTCCTGATCTCTTTTGAAATGCTTTGAGTAAGAAAGAGGAAAACTGAAAGGTAGTCAAATTAACACAGGAAGAATTTTTATATTTCTGAGAAAAAAGGCAAATTATACTGAAGAAGAGAACCTAGTAAGGGCTGGTGCTATGCAGCTAGGTTGCTCTGTTGAAAATGTAAGATATCCAGTCTTCTCCAGTGCATTGGTGGGGAGGGAGTTTTCAGGCGTGATTACAGTTTGTCTCTTGTTAAAGTGAATGGATTACAGACATCTGTATGCTATCAAGATCTCCAAGTCCATTACCTTAAAATCAGTATTAAAGTCTTTCCATTGCAAAGCTTAAATTAGTTGTGCTCCCTACTTCTCCCAGTCCTTAATATGTAATGTGTGATGCAATAAGTCCATAAAATACTATTAATGCTATCTCTTTGCTCACAAAAAGTTCTACCTAAAGCGCCAAAACAGAGCACTTGCTTTTATGTTGCCTCTTGTACTGGCAAGTTGTAGTTTGTAATGATCTTTCTTGCCAGGTTGGAAAGCTCTGTCAGCAGGACAAATGTGCTCATTACTTCAGTGTGGTAAGATTTGTTCATCGTTGCTGTGATGAGAGAGAACTGCTACTCTGGATGATTAATGCCTTAAGGTGGGGGGAGGTTTCAGTATGACTAGGGTTTATTTAAATGATTAGGCTGAGATTCTCAAAGGACCCAGAGAGTTTCTTGAAGAGTAATTTTGAGTCCTCCATTAAAGCAGTCAGTCTAGTGGGCATGTTCCAAGCCTGACCTGAAAATTTCTAAAACTTGACTTTGAAATCTGAGGAGAATTCCCACTGATTCTTGTAGATCTCTTCATAGGAAAATTAATTTCTGGAAAAGCTTGTGTTAGAAAGAATCTGTCATTTGAGACTGAAGAAATGCCCGCTGGCCTGCCTGACTTTCTGCATGTCAGATGAGATGAAGAGAGAAGCAACCAACCCACTAGTAAGAAATGCACCTACTGACTTGCGGAAAAACAAAATGGGTAATGACTTCTGGATTTCCAGTTTTCCAAATTACACCTGCCTATATCATATCAGAGTTGTGTAGAATTTTTGTATGGGTATAATTTCTTTTGACATAACATGGATTTCTTAGAAGTGTTTACTTGCATCAGTTTCTGGACTATTACAGAATGCAGAAGAACTTTTCAGTATTTATAATCTTAATAATGAAAATATCCCCGCTAGCGTACCAGTAGTTGCTATCAACTTAATAATGCCTATAGTTTGCTTTCATAATGCTCAAAAACGCTGAATACTAATGTTTGGCAGAGTAAGTAGAAACGTCAGTTTCTACCCTATACTTGCCATAACTCTACTTGCTGATTAAGGTGACTAAATCATAAATAAACTGAAGAAAACCTGCTGTATTTACAGTTTTGAGTTGAGCCAGCCTATGTGTGAAACAGATTTTATGAGTATGGCATTGACTCAGATAGAAGTAGTAAGTTGGATAGAAATCTGAATATCATTGTCAATATGTCAATTACTTTTTGATTCCTTAAAATCTCATTAATCTGAATTCATACAGGAAAAGTGTACCAATAGGAGTTTTGTTAATGAATGCTTAAAGCTAAAAAGGTAATTTTCTTATCTCAATGAACTGATTACCAATTAAGCTCTGTTTTCATTATGTTTGGTATCTGCATATTTATGGATATAAGCTACCCTGCTTGTTAGGGATTTATTCCCTGCCCAGTGTTTTTTCGGTTCATTGTCATTTTCTGTTTGGTCTGAAAAAACAGATTGCCTCCCTCTGCTGGCTGAAATTACGTCTGCATTCCCGAGGATGCTCTTTGGACACCTCTTCAGAGAGCACAAATCATGAGTATTTTCTAAGCTTAGTGTCACTTCGCTATATATAAAAAAAATATAAATAGCAGTTTCTTTTCATTCAGTCAAACAGTGCAATGTTAGTGGTGAGCTGGTTTTGCTATCTTAAATCTTATGAATTTAGGGCAGATATTCACAGCAGATGTTTTCAAGGATTCAAAGTAGGTAGTCAAAGTAAACACAGATAGGGACACAGTAGGGTTTAGATCATTTACTGTGGTGGGAAGAGAAAAAATGGGCAAGGAGGAATTTAAGTAAGTAGTGTAATAGTGAGGATGTTGAGTTTGTCACTGAATTAAGTTACATACCTAACTTGGATTTTTTCAAAGCTCAAGAACATTATTTGATTTTAGAAGTAAATGTCTAGAAGTTTCTCTTTGCCAAGACACCCTTTTGCTATAAAACGGAAGAGTTCTGCAATATTTAGATTAAATCTGTGAACCTGAGATGTCTGTCTCTTTTTTTTTTTTAAAGTAATTTCCACAAATCCCAAATGGCAGAATATGAGAGAGAAAATTTTGTGATTACTTACTGCAAACTAATATTGTTTGGATCTATACACTATATAAACCACAACTGTCTTCACATTAATGAGACAAAAATATAAGAAAGCATCCCAGAAGACTGACATTTCCTTGCTCATGAGTTCATAATTCTTTTTGTATACTTTATGTAATCTCTTTTGCTGGAGTGCCTGCCTTATGTAATGACTTAGTAATGGAAATGAGGCCATCTGCATGGCAGTCAAGGTTGTTCTCTGAAAGACATACTCTGTCTGCAGCAGAAAATAGATTAAATCAAGACTTTTAAAACCTTCACAACCCTTTCAGCAAGCAGTAAGGGATCTTCCTCAAAAACTTACCATTTCTTAAAAGCAGCCCGTCTTCTCTGCCTATTGATGTGTAATCCATCCAACTCTGGGGCTTGAGTCCTGCATAATATTCCCATTGTTTGGTCTTTATCATATTCTGCCACTCCTAATTCAATTTTGTAGCTGAATACCTTCTTTGCTTTGCATCATCAAGACAATATCTTTGACTTTCATTTTCTCTGGCTTACCCGATTAATTTTCTCTATGCATGCTGTAATTTCTTCTGCTGCTAGGTACCAGAAAGCCAACAGATGGACTTCTGATAAATGGCATAACAGTGATTTAGTATTATTTATTAATTATATTTTGGTCATTATGCAGATATACTTGGCATTTCTTGTGAGCAGGGGAAGGCAGACTCCCCAAGAATGCTGCAGTTCAAAGCAGTGTGGTACAAAGGGGAAGAGACTAGAAAAAATACATAATACAAATACGTCTTTGCTGTGAAATATTTGCAATTGTTAATTTTGCAATGGATACATAAGTGTATTATTTCTGAGTTAACACAGCAAGTAGTATTGTGTTGCCAGTCTCTGACTGGCATCTCATTTATTCTCTCATTAGAAATATTCTTTAAAGGTTATTATTATCCTTCTGCAGGATGTTTTCCCTCCTATGGGACATTTCAGTTCAGTCCTCCCTTTTTTCGGTACCTGGGATCAAAACAATTTTTAGCCCCATGTTTGTCAAAGATCAGGACATTCCATACATATATATTACAGATATTGGAATAATAAACGGGTTTTCTTGATTTCCTGAGTATAATAGAGAGGTTGTGAGCTTAGTAACTACATGTACAAGAAAATCCTAAATATTGTATCACCTTGGGGAGCATGTACAGTTACAAAAACTCTAAGAGGTGGAAACTATTCTTTTCAATGCCTTTTGCGGGCAAGTCATCCTTTTACCTAAAGTACAAATTTGCCAACAGTTCCTTGAAAGATTTGTGCTGTGCTTTGTCTTCCAGGGGCATCATTTGGAGTACTGGCTGTCACACCCCTGAAATAACAAAGCTATTTGGGGTTACTTGTTTGGCACACCTCTATCTGCTGTTAGTTTTCCTGGGGCATACTGAGCAAGGATACTTAAGGATATACCTGCTGGTATGTCCAAATGAGAGCTCTCTCCTCTATTCTCTGTGGCATCCACTTGGCACTAGAATAGTGGTGTCCCCCCTCTTGGTCATTGTTCAGCTGGTGCAAACTCAATGTTAACATCCAGTATTGGGCCTCTCAGAACATAGAACCTGAAAGAGTCCAGCGCAGGGCCACCAAGGTGATTAAGGGAGTGTAACACCTTCCTTATGAGGACAGGTTGATGGAACTGGGTCTCCTCAGCTTGGAGAAGAGGAGACTGAGGAGTGACCTCATTAATGTTTATAAATATGCTAAGGGTGAGTGTCAGGAGGATGGAGCCAGGCTCTTCTTTGTGATGGCCAATGATATGATAAGGGACAATGGGTCCAAGCTGGAGCATTGGAAGCTCCACGTGAATATAAGGAAAAATTTTTCACTGTGAGGGTGGCAGAGCACTGGAACAGTCTTCCCAGAGACGTTGCAGAGTCTCCTTCTCTGGAGACATTCGAGACCAATCTGGACACATTCCTGTGTGATTTAATCTAGGTGATCCTGCTTGGGCAGGAGGATGGACTAGATAATCTTTGAAGGTCCCTTCCAACTCCTAACATTCTGTGATTCTGTGATTGACACCAACGTACCTACAGCATTCACAGGTGAAGAAGAGATGAAGGAGAAGTAAGTGAAAATCTTATGATCTGGATGTGTTTGGTGCCACTTGTAGCAGGCTCACACTGTCTCTGGATGAGGGAAAGACAGTAGAGGGTCTCTAGACCCCCTAATAGTGCCCTTTCCATCCTCCTCTGCAACCTGGGAGAACTTCTGTGCTGTCTTTTAGCATATAATAATACTGACACAAGTAAAAGCCTGTTGCATTTCTCATGTGTATGTAGCATCTCTCATTACACCTGTTTTCACAAGAGAGGTTAGAGAAATAAGTTGTATCGTGTCTGCTCTTTGCTTCTGCTTAGCATTTCAGGATATGATGCATGAATTATGAAGGGATGCAAGTGCACACCCACAGATTTATATCTCACATGTTTTCATTTGATTTCATTACTTTTTAGACTGTAATGAAGCGACCAGCAAGTAGCGATAAGCTGAAGATTTGGAGACCTTGTACCTACTTTGCTCTGCAGCCACTAAGTGGTGCTGCCACCAAATCAAACCTTACTGGGCATCTTCAGTAGGGTCTGGCTGACAGCAGTACTGATCTGTGCTCAGAAGATACACAACCAAAACACTGTTCTTTTACGTTCTTGTGGGTACGTTTGGTCAAATAGACTGACCCGATGCTGTATATCAACAGTATAATCAGCACTGATACATTACCATTGTTTAATAGTATCAGCAGTATGGCATAGACTTATATGTAACTTTCCCTTCCATTCCAAAATTTTACGTTTTTAATTATACATGTGTTTGTCTTTGTCCTGTTTTTATCTTGCCTGCAGCAGTAGTATCTGGAATTACGGATATTCATATTCCTTGCATCAAAAGGGCATTTTCCAGGAACTGAAAATGTGTCTGTGTGCTGATGGGTGTACAGAATGTGTGTGTAAGAGTTCTTCTAGCTGAAATATAAAGTAACTCATAATCCCAAACATAGCTCAGCTTGAATATCTTGATAACAGATCATCCCAGATCTGTGTCTAAAAGTGTTTCACAGTCTGATGTGATTTACTGGGCACGTTTGCCTTTATTCCTGTGACAGAAGTGGTTGGCCTGATATTTGCATGAACTCTGTCAAGCTCATACGTGGAAATTTTCCTCGTGTATTCAGTAGAGGAGAAACTGTGAACACTGTAACATTTAAAAACTTCTTGGCTATAACAAATTAGATGGCATTTATGTTTGTGTTTGTTATGACTGTTTGACTCAAAAGCCCATTTGCAGAGAAGGAATCTGATTTTAGTAAATCAATATAATAAAGCCTTTGATTTTTTTTACAAAAGCCAGCTAGCTGTAACTTCAGCGTTGGTATTTCAAGGCCCCTCAGTGATATTTTAGAAGTTTGTGGTTGTTTGAGCTTCCTTTACAGGCCCTGGGGAAATAAGAGAATGGTAAATCAAAGCCCAGATCGCTGTTTGCATTTATTTTACTTCTCATTATGACATGTATGCAAACACTTAAAAGAAATAAGGAAAAGGTATAATCGTGGTAAGATCCCTTTTACAGAACAAAGAGGAATACATTTCTAGTCTAATTTATTACATTTCTTCCTAATACTATAAACTGAGTGCCTCATCAGGTTTGACAGTTCACTTATACTTCTAATTCAGTGATAGTACTGTTTAAAATAATTACTGACTCTTGAAGGATAATCAAAGAAAATAACTGGGAAGTATTTTTTTCTGATCTGAAATGTGTCTTAATTTCTTCTGCTTTTCCTTTTCAAGTGAGGAAGTTTTAAAAGTACAAATTGCAGTCAAGTACTTACCTGCTATAAAAAGTCATTGTGTTGCCTTTTAAAAAAAACTTCCATTCGCACTTGCTGTCTTATTTCTGCTTTCCTTGCCCATGACAACCAAAACCCAGACTATGATTGAGGATGTATAATTAATCAGAAGTGGATTATTAAGATTCACCTAATAACATTAGGTGAAATCTAAGTGACACTTTCTTCAGCTTGCATGCATCCTCTAGCATAATTGTGGATGTGGAGAAGAAATGCTGCTAGTTTAAAATATTGGGGAAAAGTTTTGCAATTTTCATCCTACATGTGGATGCTTTTGTCCACATATTAAAATGAGATGCTCTCAATTCTGTCTTTCTCTCCTATACTTATGAGAGATTCTGTATCAAACTTCTTGGGTGTCATAAAGAGGCTTTGCCTACACTGAGGTTAACAGAGGAATGGCAGACTATGCCAGCTGAGAATTGAGGTAAAAGATTTTAGCAACCAAAGCAGGGATGATAAAAGCATCCCATGGGAGGTAACCTAACCTTTCACAGTTTATTTTTCATCAGACTTGTACTTGTGGTGTCACTAGTTACTCTTACGATTACATCTCCTAGCTTCTGCAGTCTGCCGTGCAAGGCTTGCCGTGGCTGGTCCCCCCCAGAAAGCCTCTCCTCTGGGGAGTGGGCTCCAAATGAGGGCATTGTCCTGTGATGTGGAACAGTGAACAATTGTTGGAGAAGTTTTCATACCGAACTCCTATTCCCTTTAGTCATGGCTATACAAAACTATGTTGCTTGCTAAATTTCCTACCATCCTCATAACAGACACTGCTCTTCTATTATCTCTGTAGCTCCGTGGCCATGAGGCCAAGCACTGCTGCCAGGGCCACTCTTAGGTTACAGCATGAGCAGCGCTCCTGTAATGCTGCTTCTCAATGCAGAAACCTCAGAAATGTTAACTCTTTTCCCTGTACTCCATCTGTGGTTGGCTGCTTGTGTCTTATTGCCTGGTCAGTCCTTTTCTGCCCCATCTTCTAATAGCTGCTTCATCTCTCATCTGCCTGCCAAAGTTTCCCTTCTACCTTCTGCTTTTTAGTCATGAAACTTTCAGGTTGCTGTTATGATACTTCATTTTTTCCATCCTTTCTTCCTCAGTATGGTTGAGGGCATCATAACAGTTTTTCAGGCAGCGGTGCTTTTCAAGTCCTGGATGCAGTGGCAGATAAATCTGGAGAATTATAGATTTAAAATGGAGAGTAAATTTAAAGCATTATCTTCTTTGGGGGGAATTTTTCATGCTTTCCATCATTTAGAGCTCTTTTCTGTATGTTTTTTAGTGTTCTGATTGTGTCATGATTGATGGCTAATCCTGCAATAAGGAAGGCTTTTCACTCTCTGAAGGAAGAGACCAAATGGAAGCAGTTTTTCTTTTTACACAAAATGTGCAAAACTGTTCTAGTTTGTTTTTATTTTATGACAAGCATACGAAAACTTTGAAAGGACTGGAAACTTAATAATAGCTTTAGATGGGCTCTGCTCTTTAGAGCAGATTTCAAAAGGGTACCGCTAGTACAAACAGCTCTTCTTTCTTTTCTTTGTGATACTTCACCGAGTTGATATCTGGAGTAAGGTGTGGCCAATTCTTGGCAGAATGATTCTTCTAGATTTTACTTGTTTTGCTGTGTTTTCAGGAATGTGCTTTTATTGCCTAATACTGAAATTGCTGGTTGGAGGAGCTTGTCATCCATCTCTTGTCCCACGTAATGTTAGTTTAACATTCCAGCCTGTGCAGCCCTCCTTGCTCCCTTCATAAACCTTAACTGCTTCTGGAGGAAAAGGCTTCCCTGGATGACCAAGCAGGAGGAAGAGCCACACAGACTTCATGGCCTGTTCCTCTCTCTGTCTTCCTTGCTGCTGTAACAGAGGAATTCCTTTGGGAAAGGGTTAGCTTGAATCCCTGCGGTCCCAGCAAATTAACAGTTCTCTAATGAAGGAATTACAGATGTATTAAATGCTCTGGTAAGGGAGGTACTAAAACTCTTCTCCATTAAATAAAGAGTGGCTACCAGCTGATAGCAGCAATGATTGTTTAAGATTCGTGTTTTTAAAGCTGGCATAAATGTCTGTCAAGAAAGGTAACTGCCAGCCAAAGAGAGGATTGCCCCTCATGGGAGGCGACAGTAAGAAAGTGGACTGGATTGTGTCTGGATGTTTTCCTCCAGCAGTTGTGATTCAAAAGATATGTGTGTTCTGATACACCAGAAATTGAAACTAGTCAGTAGAAACAAAAGCTTGAAATGCCATCCATGTCTTAGTGAAAGACTGATTGTCTTTTGGTGATTCCGATTCTAAGGAGTAGTGTCAAAAAGCAAAGCCCCGGGGTTATAAAAGGTCTTTTACCTCTCTTTATGCATGCTGCAAGCATCTAAATCCACTCAACAAGCATGCCATTTTACAAGTATCTTATTTTCTTTCCAGAGAATGTCAGAAGCACTGCGGGAAGTGCCGACTATGGAATATAATTGATATGGATGGTCTTCTAGACTATTTTTGTTACTGTTTCAAGATAAAGGCGACTGAGTATTTATAGGAAAAATAAATACATATGCCTTTTGCAGTGTGTTGTTGCTGGAAATTAAATATTTTTCTACTCAGATTTTGGCATATTTCCTGGAATCACTGAGCTTTCAGTAACATTTCTAGTTAATATTCTGCAGCCTACTGTTTTGTTCACCGCAGCTAACATGAGCTCAGAGGGTTTGTCTTTATTTAACCTTAGAGAGGAATCCCAGGCTTGCTGTTGGAAAGGATCTGCTCCAGTCCACAGTGGAGAGAGTGTAGGCAGGGTCCCACTCTGAATTGTGCCTGCTAGAACCTCACTCCACTAGTGAGTGATACTGGAAATCCTGTTAAAAAAAAAAAAACCTTCCTTAAAGTGAATTTAGCCTTCATCAGATTAATATCTGCTTTCATTATCCTTTTCCTTCTTTGGCGAATAGCTTGATGAAGCTTGTTGTTCTGCATACCACCATTCTTCATGGTGTTTGACAGTTGAGGATGTTCCTTTTCTAGCTATCCTTGTGTGGAGGGGGTGAAAAAAAAACCATGAAAAACCCTGATGAGAATAAACATCCTGTGTCATCTTTTTTGAGACATGAAATTATGTTGGGGTAGTGGGGATAAGATGCTCCAGATAAAAGTCAAAGCTTTTAGAGACACTGTTTCTGATTCTCTGCTCTGTTACACATTTTTCACACTGATGTATCTTCATGGAGCTGCTCTGTCTTGTCAGCTGGTCACAAGTAAGGAGAATGTAAACTGCCTGTGGCATTAGGACCACCTAACAGACAGTAGCAAGCCATTGTTTGATGGGTGATGTTAGAGGTAACTATTAGCTGTTACAGTTTTTAAGATAGTAGCTACCCTCAAAATATAGTATTTGCTGTGTCAGCAGTTAGTATAGGTGGTAGTTTTACTGTTAGCAATATTTATGCCAGGAAATAAGTACTTGTCTTTATTTATCAGTAAACATTGGCATTTAAATTACACGAAAGATTATGTATTGATTTCTGTGGATTCAAATATCTTAATGTTTATTTCCCCTCACGTTAGTGAATGAGGTAAAGTTCATAAAGTAGATATTCCAGTGCCAGAGTTATCGAGTGTCTGAAGATTCTTGAAAATGTGTTCCTTACCACACTGAGCCTTATTTCAGTTGTCTCTCTTGCTAATAGTGGAAGGAAATTTCTATTGTTAGAAAAATGTGAAGGTTCCCCCTCACGGTTACAGAGGAGTGTGCTGAAATGAGGAAGCGGGATGCTCCTCAGAGGTAGGAAGTGCAATCAGCCCGAACCACCGTGCAGACCTGTAGGGGTTGATTTGTAGCCAATATCTGCAAAATAAACCGCAGGGTTCAGTTTGCAAACACTGTTGTGAACCAGACCCTGCAGGGTTTGGTTTGCAAACACAATTGTGAACCAGACCCTGCAGGGTTTGCCGAGCTCCAGTTACTATTATTGCTCCTAGTAAGCCTTATTATCCTGTCAAAGAGGACGTAAGAAAATCCATCTCTCCACTTTGAACGTGATAAGCCTTTGTCACCTACAATGCAATTAATGTTAAAAATAGAAGAGCACCGATGATAAGATTGTGACTTGCAGGCAATGAGCCATTGTCCAAGTAGCGGAGACTTATCTGGAGGGCCAGTCAGCCTACCCGACTCGCTGTCAGTTTGCTGATTGCCATTTCTCTCCGAGTTTGATGAAATATTCATGTCTTTGCTCTGCTCTCTGCAAGCACTATTGATTTCTTGTATAAACGCAGCTATATTTAGTCTAGACAAATGGAATGTGGATTGCTGCTGAATAAATGGGATGAAAGGCTGGGGGGTTGGCCTGTCCGTTTCTCTTGGTCTGCAGCAATTATTTATAATCAAGAGTAGTTTTTGTAAGTTAAAGGTGATTTTTTATAATTTAGTGATTAGTCTCAGTACAAAAGTAAGCACTTAAACACAATCAGTCTGTGGGGATAGCAGGTTAAGAAGGCAAATTATGCTCTGAGGCTTACAATCACAGTTACTAGGATTTTTTATTTTTTTAAGGCCCAGAAAATCGTACTTTTCCAGAATTTTGGGAATAAATTATTATGATCAGAAGAAGAGATTTTGGGCTTTATAAAACTTTTTACTAATAGATTGGGTCATGCAGTTAGAATTCAGTCCTCCCCGTTTGCTGCAGTTTCATCTTTTGCCCCTTCAATTTTACTGCTACCACTTGCTCAAATGCTCGCATTTCATTTTGGTTTTCTCCTTGAAAGCAAATCCAGCTGTAGCAGAGCAAAAGGAGAAAACATGCTGAAAATCTTGTTCCCCAGTCATTTCTGACAGCTTGTTTATTTTCAGTTAATAATCTTATTTTCCTATGAAGATAGTGGAGCAGGAGCGGGAGTGACTGTGTTTGTGTTCCACTGTCCCCGTGTGGATGGACTCAGAACTGCTGAGCTTTAGCAGGGACCCTCCCCTGCTATTTATTTTCCTCTTGTGGAAACGTTACGGGCTATTTTTTCTTCTTTTGAAACAGATAATAGGTGCACTCTGTCCCTTCACTTAGTGTGAAAACCTGAGCTTGCAAGTTTCGTGGTGAAAAATCAAATCTCTCTCTTCTGCTGCTTTTAATTCCCTTTGATTTAAACATGGGCATAGAAAAACAGGATTCTTCGTTAAGTATTTAATGCTAGATAGATGCTATTGCAGCAATGGATCAGAATAATTAAAGAAGTTTTTGTTTTCTTACAAGCCATATATAGTGTATTATGTCTTTTCCACTCCAAGCATGGTCATCACTTTTGAAAAAGCTGTATTAAAACTTCTGGGTTTCAGTGTCAAATTATTTTCCTATAATTTTATACATGTTATTCCTGTGTGTTTGCCAGGTTTATTTACATGCAGTAGCTCTGCGTCATCAGGTAGCTGCTCATGTATAACACCATCCTCAGAAAATCACGCTAGCTTTGGAAAATCTCTTGCAATTGAGTGAGAGCTGAAGTGCCCCGAGTATTTATTGTGAAGCATTGATAGAGCCTAGGAGAGCCTTGCAAAGTATTGCTAGTAGAGTAGCAGTGATGTGTAGTAGTCAGTGATGTGGTTTTAGAGCAGGTTTGCTTGTTAGTCTGTTTGGCAGAGTATTAATCTGGGACTACTTCTGCAGAGAATGGAAAAAAATTGATAAAATAATTTGTAAAATCTCCAGCTGCTCGTAGGAATGTCTGGAGTTTCCATATGGCATAGATTGCGACAGTGTTTTGTTAGGTTTGCACAGTGGAACAGTCCTAGGGTGAAATCGGTCCTTTCCACACTAGGAATGATCTGTTTTTCTCCTCCGGTTATGTTTAATATATATTCGCTTTGTTGTTTTTCTCCACAGTGGATGTAAAGTCGGAGGTTCCCGTGGGATTAGAGCCTATCTCGCCATTAGATTTGCGAACTGATCTCAGGATGATGGTTCCCATGGTGGACCCAATTATGCGTGAAAAGCAGCTACAGCAGGAGCTACTTCTGATCCAGCAGCAGCAGCAAATTCAGAAACAACTGCTGATTGCAGAGTTTCAGAAGCAGCATGAAAACCTGACCCGCCAGCATCAGGCCCAGCTCCAGGAGCACATAAAGGTAGCAACATTTTTCATTTAGCCTTCACTTTATCTGCAAACTGAATATGCTTAGGCAGATAGGAAAAGTGAATATGCCTGAAAGGTTCGCAGTGACTGAAAGATGGTGTTTGAGTGCTTATTTCTCTGTATTTGAGTGATAAAAGCATTTTCAAGCAAAACTGTTAGCACCTACCAACGAGTTGCTCAGAGCAGAGTAAGGTAGTACTATGAGAATTGTGAAGCCACCATATCCACAGAAATTCAAACTACCTATTTTACCAAGGTGGATTTTCAGTGAGATTTCAATGTAACTGTGCAGTTTTGAATATATTAAAAGACTGAGCTTTTTGGGCTGCTGTTTGAGATTGTGCCCACAAATCAAATTCATAGACAAGTGCATAATATTTGCATGTGTAAAACAGAGGCAGGCCTTGAAAGTGTTCTGTTTTCTCTGAGTTGACTCATATAATGTAAAAAGAAAATTACTTATGGGATTACATGAACTATGGCAGAATTGCTAGAATGGCTTTTAACCAGGAATTTATGCGCTTGCCTTTCTTTTAATTTTTCCTTTTGATCTATTTGCCATTATGCTACCGTGCTAAGCTTCTCCTCGATGGAGCTGACAGATGCAGCAGAGCACAGCAGCCAAAGTCGAGTGGTGTACCGGTAAAGAACCTCATGCCATTTCCAGGCATTTTTGCCAAAAGAAGAAAGAAAAAAAAAAGAAAAAAAAAAAAGAAACCAAAGCAGCAGCCTGACATTAGAGTTCATTTTAGTGACAGTCAGTAATGCACTATCCTGCTTAAAAGGCCAGGGAAAGTTGAGAGGCAAATCAAAGCGAGCTCTGGCACTCACTTAATTCACGGGGGGGTCTAGCCAGGGCTAAACTAGAAAATTTTGCAAACTGCACTTTCTCATGTATTTTTGTTCTGTGCAAGTTACAACAGGAACTCCTAGCCATTAAACAACAGCAAGAACTCCTTGAAAAAGAGCAGAAACTGGAGCAGCAGAGACAAGAGCAGGAACTGGAGAGGCATCGCAGGGAACAACAGCTTCCGCCCCTCCGAGGCAAAGAAAGAGGCCGAGAAAGTAAGAGCCAACGTACCATGATCCCCCAAAGGGGACTGGATTAATAAGAAATCAATCCAGTCCCCTTTGCCTTCTCCCAGCCAAAACGGACAATGAACAGGAGCCTGAATCAAGCCTATTACTGGGTCAAACACACAAGTCAAGGCTGTGCGTACAGGGCCACTTTGCTGGTTTGTGTGCAGGCTTGGAGGACTGTAGGAAAGCACGTTTTGACAGACATGTGTCTGTAAGAATCTAGCTCTTTTTTTCTCTTTAAAGGAGAGAATCTGAAAACCTAAAGCCTCACCTGAGAACTTTCTGAAGAGCTTTTTTTTGCAATACAGAAAGCACTACAGAACAGCAACAAATCAAATCACTTGTTGGATTAGCTAATGTGAGCGTTAGTTCAAGACTGAAAATATAATTATATATTTAAGAATTCCTTTGGCTGAGACTTCTGAATACTTTTTCTAGTACTTTTTCAAACTGCCTTGTGTTTGTTCTTGATGTCATTTCTTGAGGCCCCATCAAGAGTTATTTCTAGATCCTATATAGCTGTAAGGTATGTGAGAAAGGATACTTGTGGAGTTTGGTGCTCACTAGAGGGAGACAGATACAAGTAATTCTTCTTAGTGAGGTCAGTTTAAATATCAGGTTGAAGTACATTGTTAAGGTATTCAAAATGAAGCTGCCACAAGCAGATACCGTTACTTGACCTTCTCAGTGACCACAAGAATTAACTTGACAAAGACTGAAGCAGAAAAGAGTTATACATTATGCTCCTGCCTTTTTTTTCCTGGGTGGAAAATTTTATTGTAGGCTTTAGAAATTAAGGTGTCTATGGTGCTTCCAGTACTGTGGTGAATGAAGACTCTACATGAAAACATCACCAGCTTATTGACCCAGCAGTGGGAGGGTGGCAGAAACTGCAGAATCAGGTTCCTGTAAGTGGTATGAAAAATCAGGCTCCATATAAACAGTTAGGGATTATTAGTGCTCCCACCAGAGGAAGAGCAGTGGTGTGAATTCAGCAGTTCCCTTCTCAGTGTGGCTTGCTGAGTTCAGTAGTAGTACTGAACTGAGTACAAGTAGCACTTGTGACCCACCCAGCCCCTGTGTTTGCTGTTGATGATGACCTCCTTAATGAGTAGAGGAAGGAAGGAAGGTGCAGGGAGGATGCGAAGCTGAGAGGTGATAGAAGTATTTTATGGGAACTTGGTCACATAGGGATGTGCTCACCAGCTAGCTGGCTCTCATGGTTGGGTAACCAAATACTCAGCAGCATACCTTGGTGCTGCTACTTCCAAAGAATTTTTTTTTCTTTCCTTTTTTGTCACTGTTTATGGAAAACAGAAAGAAGATTTTTCTTTTTCATGCTCTTTTTACGAAGAGTATTATGGCTGTGAGCAAAGCAGCATGTCCCATACTGCAGGTTCGGAACTGGCAGTTTAACCTGACATTGACATGCCCTGCTTCTTGTTCTGTATTGAGCTAGCCACCAAAAGAGGTCAAAATGCACCCTGTCTTCCTGGCATTTTGATCTTTCTGGGTTTTTGTGTCCATAATCAACTAAGACTCAGTTTCAGACTGTCTTCCAGACATCACAGGTACAGGATCTTCAGTGGCTTGAATAAAAAGTCTCACTGCTGACTCTTTTTGTCAATTTGTGCTCATAACCAAGACAGTGTTCAGAGGGCAATTTCACTGTGCTATTACTACTACTTTACTAAAATTAAAAAAAAAAACACTCTTAACTGCAAAGTGACCTTTTGCCACTGTCTTCTTAGTTCTACCCTTGGTTTTGTATTTGGGAATTATTAGGAAATAATTTAAATTCTTTAGATACATCTGGCACTGGATAAATAGCCTCATCTACCTCTTGAAATATTCTTTATGACTTTACTGGATTTCTGGGTTATGGCCAACTCCTGTCTTCTACAGACAAGCATTTAATCTGGATGCTATCTCATTTTGACTGATCTCCACCAGTATTTTTTACAGTTTACAACACTTTCATCAGCAAGACCCAAGTTCTTTTTTTTTTCTTTTGGTTTTCTTTAAACATGCAAGTTTATAGGTAAAGATGTGTTTAATTCTGTGTGTCTTAGGGGCAGTGGCCAGTACAGAAGTGAAGCAGAAACTTCAAGAGTTCCTGTTGAGTAAATCAGCAACAAAAGACTCTCCAGCAAATGGGAAGAATCATTCCATGAGCCGTCACCCCAAGCTCTGGTACACGTATGTTCAGTATTAAGCTGTTTCCTTGCATTGACAAGGTATTTGTTAAAACTTGCCAGAATGCTTCTTCAGGAGGGGTATTGAGAGTCAGCCTCCAGAACAAGACAGAAGTAGAGCCAAGAAATTAGCAAAAAGCCAGAAGTGTAATATTTCTGGTTGAAATGAAGAGTACTCAGTGGTCAGTGATGAGAGCTGTATAGAGCAAGATGCTGTCATAAATTTGTATAATTGTTTTTATTCCAACTGCTTCATCAGTTGATACTATCACATGTTTTACAACTATACCAAGTCTCTTCTTTTTTTGCAATTAGAACAACTTTGTGTTTGATCTACTTGGATTTTGTATCAGTCACAAAATGTGTTGGTTCTTAAGGAGATACTGCTTTCCAATGTAGTTACTTGAGTGGTGTAAGTAACTCACACAGATTTTGAGAAAGATAGTTATCATCTTATCATCTGATGAGCACTTTGAGAAAGGAACAATAACAGACACATATTGGTCTGAAAACTCCAGGGATAGTAAAACTTCTCAAATGATGATGTAACAAGCCAGAAGGGAAAAGGAGAGGAGAAAGCAACACCCCCCCCCCCCCATCTACACCATAAATTGAATACAGTTGTTAAACAGTGCTAAGATATGTTTCCCAATAGATGGATCTGACAAAAATGCCATGGACAAATACCATCTGAGGTCCATAAACACCAATGATACCTTGTCATAAATTGATGCCATACATCATAACCTAATTAGAGTCTTGACTCCCCTTTCCCGGGATGTGATAAACAACGCAGCAGGGATTACATAAAATGGGTGGGGGCTCACAAATCAGAAGCAGGTGATCATACAAAACATCAAAATTATCATCACTTCTTTGAACAGCATGGTGAACATTTAGCACAGGTTTGTTTTTTTTATCAAGATTGGATCAGATCTACCATTATCCCAAACCTTTGGGCCCACATGGGGTTCCAAAAGTGCCCATTGCAGGATTCAACAAAACCACTTACTTGAATGGTCTGAGCAGGTTCTTATCAAGGCCATCATAAGAACATGCAGTATTGGATACTAAAATCCACCAAAGAAAAGATAACTTACCATGCAACCTTTTAAAGTGTTTACAGTTCTTACACTTCTTTTATCCATGCCCCTCCTTTTTTTTTTACTAGTCATTTCCTTTTTAAGTCTTTATTATAGCAGACACATAAGTCAGTCCAACAGAATAAACTCTGCCTGCATTGCTGAAAGACTTAAATGTTATGCCTGAATCAACCTTAAGTACAACCAAGAGAAATGCCTATGTTAGACTAGATTTCCATCTAGTACTTGTTCTTTTTGAACAGAATGACTGAAGGCTTATTACCCTTGGAGTTTCCATTCTGAGTCAATCAGAGCACTGTGGTAACATGATTTAATATTAATTTACATTGTTTCTGGTGGAGATACAGCTCTTAATTTTTTTTTCAAATAATGGGTAAAATTATCTGCACTAATAATCTGATACTAGTTCTGAGTCTTTAAAGAGTCAGAATTGCAGAGCTCTGCAGACGATGTCTTCTGCTACACTGAAGAAAGTAAATTAATACTTCCTCTCATGGTAGTGCCCCTTTTGACAGAGACATATTACAGTTTAACCACACTACCTTGGAAAGATAGGGAGAGACTCTGTAAAAGGCCAAGTAAAATTATGTTTCGATAAACAGAAAGTTTGAAAGGTTCCCTCCTTTCCTTTTCCCTCTAAATAGAAAAATCAACCATACCAAGAAAACCAAACCCCAAAACAAACCAACAGTCTCTGGGCCAAATGATGTAATTTCTTTGCAATTTGCAGTTTTGTTCAGAATGATCTGCCCACACTTTTTCTTTTATCCTGCAGTTGTCAGAAAGCAGTCTTCAGCTTGGAACTTCTCTCCTGATGTGAGTGCTGTGTACTGCAGAAAGGAGTGCTCGCAAAACTTCCAAACTGAACTTATTGCAGGGTGTTACCTAACTTGTCCATTAAATAGCTTTTGCTTTTTTTTTTTCCCCAACAGATAATAATAATAACTCGATAGTTCTCATTAGTTTTATACAGCCCCCCACCACCGCCCTGAAATCCCCACATTTTGATAGAAGAGGCTAGATCAATGGACGTCTATTTGTACATAATAAACAAGACTTAAATGGCTTTTGCTGTGCTTCAGCTGGTTCATATTAAAATGCAACAATCTAAAATGGTCAATTCCCCAAACTGGTGACAGATTCTGTCTGTAGGTCAACATGACTCTTATCCTATGTGACTTTTATAATGAGTGCAAAAAGCATGTTCTTCGGAATCCCGAGGAGTTCCATAACTTACTGTAAAAGTGAAATTGGTTACATGAGCCTGTGGTTTGTGCACACTTAGAGGAACAAGAACATAAACACAGCTGAGACATGTGTACAACATGTGTAGATAGTTACTGCTGGTCACCTCAGCGACTGCTAATTTCTGACCTCTCTGTGTCTGCTCCAGGGCTGCCCACCATACCTCACTGGATCAAAGCTCTCCACCCCTGAGTGGGGCCTCGCCACCGTACAAATACACTTTACCAGGAGCGCAGGATGCCAAGGATGATTTTCCACTTCGTAAAACGGGTGAGTTAGCGTAGTTTATTCGAGCACCTTACCCAGCAATTCTCCCGCCCTTTATTTTAACCAGGCTGTCCATCAGCAAGGTATTATAATCCACAAAGCCTGTTCAGGATGATGCTATAGGTAGGTTTGAAGGTCCTGACTGCATCTTTACAAGGTTAGAGTGACCGCATGGTATTAAGAGTTGGTGTTTCCCAATGCCAACAGCTTGTGCAAGCTTCAGTCCTGATGCATTTAGTTTCTAAACAGACCATCGTGTGATGGATCTTCATGGCATTATTTTTTTTTTGTCTCAATATTACTTCTGGGTTTAATTGCTCCTCTTTTTTGCATAGTAGATGACAGATACTGTCATCTGCCTTTAGACAATGTTTTTTCAGGACACTTTGTGGGGAAAGAAGGAGGAGTTGGATTAATACTCTTTTTTGTATTATTGGTTGTCAAAGTTTATATGTATATGTGCATATACACACACACGCACATATCTGTGTGGAATGTGTAATCTTGTAGAAGAAAGCATTCACTTGAATATTCCATAATGCTTCAGAGGAATTAGCACCTGAATATTTTGTCTTGACAGCAGGTGAACTGTAGACTTAACTTTTTCATCTCTATAAAGAAAGCTTGAAGGGTGGTGTTGGAGTCCGTGTGGCTGTTGCCTCAGGTCCTTGGTGCAGTGACCGGTATCCAGGAATGCAGGGAGACACTGCAAGGAGGGGTGCAAGGGGAAAAAAAAAACGAAAAAAAAAAACCCACAAGAAAAGAAAACATTAGATTGCTTATTGCATGAGTCTGCTGTTGAGTGATATAGTTACATTGAGAGAGAAAGTCTGACCCCCTACTGTGCTAACAGCCTTTGAATGTGATTTAGCCACTGGGAGATTGAAAACTAACTGCAAAACTGGCACTAACTTGAAAAGAAGGGGCATTTGGAACCAGCAAATATTCAGAAAGAAAATCCAGCCTGTATCTAATACTTTGGGGCAGACTCTTTAAGCTCATGTTATATGCCCAAATATTTTCAAAGGAATGAAAGCATGAAAAGCAAAATGCTAATTTCTTCTAGCTGAATTACTCTTTGTAGAATATAACAAGATGCTATAAAATCTTGCTCAGGCTATTCAGTCACAATAAGCCCTTACGTGGTAGTACTGTACAACATATATTTTCCATGACAGAAGAATATACACATTTTTATTTCTAAACGAAAGGATACACTCTGCTTCTTTTAAATGCAGTGAATTCATCTACATGGTTTTTTTCAATGCAAGTTTTATTTTTTCCTGTCTGTTTATATATCTTAAATGTTATGATTGATATTTATGATGTGTCAGACTGTTGATCTGTAAAACAAAACATTTTCAAACATTGTAACAGTGAAGTTCTCGTGCAGCTGCTAATACTTTTATATCTCTGTGGGGGTTTCAAAATATTCCTTAATTCAATTCCCATTGTCTGCATAAGAGGACTATATTATAATTAAATCCAGATGTTTTCTATATGTTATTCCAAATATTTGGGCATGCAATGTATCAGTTCCAAGATTGAACAAAGGACATGATGACTCTCTGAAAAGACATCTACAGAATAAATAGACAAATACTAATACAATCATTAGCATAACCATTTCTATGACATTTACATAGTGATTCTGATAAGCAAATGTAACCTAAGGGTGCGGTGTGTTCTATATTAGCAAGGGAGTATATTTTATGTCTCCACGTCCGTGAAAAGAGCAACCACTAAATGCCGTGTTTACAGGTCCAGTCTCTCAGTATACTAGAGTTGTTTAATTCCAGCCCTCAGCAACATCCCCACAAAGCTTCTGATGATTGTTCATCACATTGAGAGTAAAAGCAACAGGAACCAGATCGACACAAGTCAAATGACCCTAAACTGATCTGGGTGGTTATAGGGCCATCCTCCAGGCAGAGGGGACATTACGGAGCCTGTGTCATCCTCATGGGACCTTGCTAGACAAAGATGTCCCACGAGCACTCCTGTACATGGACAAGCTATAAGCCTGCAGAAATCTGACCTTTGCCATGAGGGGTGAACCTCTTTTCCTTTCCTTTAGGCTGTGAACGCTTATTGCCACTGGCTCCCGGTAAACCCTGTGTGGTGCTGAGCCTGCGTGAAGTCAGCGATTCATACGAAAGCAAACCTCACATTCCTTTCAGTCTTTAGAAAGGAGTACCTGTTGTGGGCTTTAATCACAGCTCTGTTTTGCCTTTCAATTGTATTTTTCCATATCCATAATATAAATACAGAGGTGCCTTTCTCTTCTCCAAAGTTAATATAATGCCCTTGGAAGATAATTCTGACTGAATCGCTTACTCTGAGATCAGATTTAATGGGCAGCAAAGCTGAATATTCTCTCCTGACATCCTAATGTGTTTTTCAGTGCTAAGGGAACACCGAGTGTCACACAGGCATTGTAAATCATGAGGCTTGCTTGCTCATTTTCTTCTTCAGTAATCTATTTAACCTTTCCTTAATTAGTCCTGAAGTGGCATCCTTATTAATCTTTCAAAAATTAATTCAGAGAAACCATGGTAAAGAGGAAAATATTCTGTGTGACTTTTGCCTTCCTACCATCTAGAAATGATGGGATACAGAGATAACTAGGGGAACACTTAACAGTCTTGCTGCTCGTGTGTTTGCAGTTGTGTACCAGAGCGAACATCCTAGTGTGGTGACTGTGGTTGCTCACTGACTCTTGGCCCTGTGTTTTGCTCCTTTCCATGCAAGATGCAGCAGAACTTCTCAGCAGTATGCTTCTCACAGCTTAGCTGTATGGAGGATTGGGACCGTCCAAGGGGCTAGAGGCCAGGATACACAGCTCTTTGCACAGCTGCATTCAGATGCTCTGTGCTGACAGACTTTCAGAAGAGCAGAGCAAAGGGAGCTGTTGCTTCATTGGACAGATAAATATACCATAAGGTGAAGCCACACATCTGTAGCTGAGAGTTGACTTTAGCCTAAACAGCTTAATATTGAATTTTTTTAATGCCCACGACTTTCACCATGGATACTAGTCGTAACGTGTGTTTTCTGCAAGCTCCCAAAAAAACAGCAGCACATGGCTCATTAACTTTCAATGAGACTAATGCACCTAAATTACCCAGAGAGGTTTGAAAATTCCTCCCCATTACTGAACACTTTTGAAATTCATACTGGCTGTTGTAAGAGCTCTGATGGGAGCTGGGCACTTTTGAAAAGCTGATCATTTAATATGAGGAACTTTTGATTGCTGATCTCCATAATACTATTGTCTATCTATCCGGTAAAATATTATCTGCTTGACAAGGTTACTGCAAAATTAACAAAAATCTAGTAAACCACATGGATTTGATAGAAGTTCTTTTCAGAGAAAGGTTTTTTGGTTTTTTTTTTAACTTCTCAAAATAACTACAGAAATTCTGGCAGATGGCCATAATATTTGCATTTTCTTCAATCTGTAACATTTCATTTTCTGTGTGCAAGTGTTGATGCAAACCAGCAAAAGCTGGTAAATTCCAATAAAGGCTAGCTCTCAAACCAAAGCTGCATGCTTTGAAAAAATGTTGCTATGGACGGAATTTCTGCATTTTGCCTCATGTTTTGGCATTTGTTGAAAGAAATTCCTGGGGACATCAGGATATCAAGTATAAACTCTTGGCTGCTTTGGGGTTTTTTTCCTGAATTTAGCACAATCATGGCAGATTGGGAATATCTATCAATATTTCTGTTTATTTTGGTTTTATGCTAGTTGTATCTTTCCTTGATGAATGGGATATATGCTTACAACTTGCATTTTTCTTATGGATGTAGAGATCATTCACAATAGTATTATTTGAGAAGCAGTTTGTAGCTTGCTTACCAAAAAAGGGAAGCATGCTCAATGGAAATACAGCATGTGTTTTTTTAAATAGCAAATAGTACTGGGTCCTTGCTTGGAAGGGGGATATTATGTAATTTCATACAGAAAAAAAAAAAGAGGAGATGAAGGATTGTTTAATATTGCGATGAAAGAGAGGAAGGAGGCTGTGCTGCACAGTCATGAAGATCACTTTGTAAAAACCATATTAAGTTAACCTGATTAGGCAGTAGAATAACACCATAGCTCTTGTATTGTGAAAGTGAAAGATTCCTGAACTAGAACTCAGCAGATGTAATTTTTTTAAAAACAGAAATTAATTAGAATATTTTGTTACCATTATTCTTTCTGTACTTAGTGACTGGAGCAGTTGAAACTGAGGAGAAAAACATTTTGTGTGTGAAAGTTTTTCTCCCCTTCCCTTTCATGCCTCCAAATGCCAGTTCTGTTTGCATTTGCTAGGAAAACATTCTCCTGCGAAGTATAGCATATGAAAAAAACAGATTTCTTTTGTTCCTTAGTGCAAAATAAAAAAAAAAGCTTGAGAGGATCACAAACCCTCAATTACCATGTCTGCCAGAATGAAGAAGTCAAGCTCAGTAGAGAGAAACTTTTTTTTTTCCTGAGTTTATGAGCAAACACAATGAATGTGAGAGTCACTTTGTTTACTGAAGCAGGGAAACAAGGCAAACATGATGTGTTTCTCCTCATTTTAGCCCATTTTTCAGGGATGCTAAGCATTCCTGCCTCCCAGAGTCCTTGTATTGCTGGGTTATTTAGCAGTCTTGATGAATTTGGACTAGCTATGTGCCCAAAGAAAATCAGGATGAACAAAAATCAGGTGTTCTGATTCTTCCCTTATTTTTCTTAACTTCTCTTCCCATTAATCACCAGACTATTTTAGCCTTCCTAAATTCACTGTCAGTAAGTTGAGAGGCCATAATCAGTACTAAGAAGTTTTAGAAAGAGAAGAACCTTTCACTTGCAATTGAAGAACGAATCTGAAGCAAACTGTTGTTAACAGCTTCTTCCGGATTCATGTAATGAACGGGCCAAAACCGAGTTGAGCCCCTGGGAGCCAGCAGCTCTCAGGAAATGTAATACCACTGTAGCTACTGTGCTGGGCTGCAGTCACCTCAGGTCCATCAGGGTTCTGCAGCTTCCTAAGCTGGGGCTGAGGAGGGATGCGCTGTCACTCAAATTTAACTTAAGGTAGGAAATTTTTTGAGATAGTTTATAAAACTAAATAAAAACAAGTGCTAGGGTAGGTTTAATGGCACCGTCAGAGAGAAAACAAAAGAAAACAAATTATGACTTGCATAGGTATGCTTTGGTATCATAAAAGCTTGCGTGGCCTGTACCAGGTTTCCACAGGAGTCTTCACCAGGATGATGCCCAGAAAGCCTATTGTAGCCTTCCCATCAGTGCAAGATGGTTCCTCTAATATATTTTATTTAGCACTTACTTCTAATTACGGGATGCAAAGGTGTTACGTGTGGGTGATTCTTGCTTAGTTTCAAGATGACCTGGACAAAGGTTTATTTCACTGTGTTTCTGTTTTAGCAAAAATCCTGCTATACCTTCTGTCTTGCCAGTAATTGCTCTGTTGTGCTACTGAACCTTCTCGATGCCTAATTATAGGCATCGAAGCCTAAGATAAAAACTATCTTAGTTCTCTTTTTACTGCTCAATGCATAGCCAAAATTGAATTACAAAGTTCCTCTTCATGTGGTTACATAAAGGTTTACTTACACTGTGTATGTTTTCAAAAAGGTTTCATAAATTAGCATTAACAAGTAGCTTGTGTAACTTTTTGATAAGCAGGTAATCAGACACCTTTTTGACTTTTGAACCTAAAGGAAACAGCTTAAGTAAGGGGCAGGGAACAGTCCTAAAATGTAAAGCATTTTAAGACCATAATGTCCATTGAAAATCAAGTGGAATGGTTTTAATGGACACTTAAAAAATCTATTCCCTCTGGATAAATAAGTAACAAAATATTGCATATAAAATCTGAGACTCTTTGAAGTCAGTAGCAACTGTCCTGTTTGATTTCAGTGGGCCCAAGATTTTTCTTCTGCTGTATCTAGGGCAGGGACAGTTGAAAATTTTAGCAAAGTAAACAAATACATCTAAAAGTTGGCAAAAAGAAAGAAACAGACAGGGAAGTGAAAAGTGGAAATCACATGGTATCGGATCATCCAAAACAGAAGACTTTGGTTAGTAAAGATTGCACTTCTCCAAACTCCTGCAAAACATAGTTTCACTGAAAAGTCTGTTCAAACCCACAATTCTAATTAAGGGGTTTAGCTGCCAAATAACATGTTCTGGCTAAAGCCAAGCAAGTATTACAGAGCCATTCATGAACAACGACATAAGCTTTGTACTTTGCTTTTGATTTTCTCATGGGAAAGTAATATAAATGAGAGTGATACCTCCCTGTTGGCTTTAACTGTTAGAAATGCAAAGCATGCTGAAATTGTACATAATTCTCTTCCAAAGGAAAGGAAATAGCATTTCAATGTTTTTCCTCAGTGTCTCGTTGAGTTATGGTGGTGCACAATTATTCCTGTTAAATTACTCTACCAGATGGAAGGTTACATTGTATATTTAGCTAATTAAGTTGTAAGAGACTGGAATTATATCCCAGAGCATAATGAGCCTATCTTCTAGAAGTAAACTTGTCTTAATTCAGTTTTGTGGTGGAGGTGTAGTGTTGGCGTCTAATTAAGACTTTAAACAGGTGAGGTTTTTCTCCTCACTTCACTTAACATGGAGAAATCCTTTCACAAAGTCAACCTCGCCTACAGAAGTTAGATAAACATGTTTTGTTTATCTTCATTTGTCTTCATGGAGCTGAAGTGCCTTCCTACTCTTGAGGTGAATTTGTCCCACATTTCTCATCAGCTAGGAACATAAAGTATCCTGTGTTTGGGTTGCTTTGGTTTTCTTGGCATCCTGTACTCTGTGTTACCTTTGAACAACTCAGAGGAGTACATTTCAGCAATTTAGACCTGCCCAACCTTCATCTACTCATGGCATTGATACCTCGTTAAACTAGGGGAGAAAGTGATGGTGTTTCATCATGAATTTCTGATGGTCGATGAAATATTATACTTTTGGCCACCATCAAAGTTATCACTGCTGGTATATTCCCAGGTTAAAATCTATAGGTTTCAATCACCCTATTAACTAATTCCTTCTTTTATGAGGCTTGCAGAACAACATAATCATGAACATAATTACTAAAAAAAAAAAAAAAAACCCAAACAATTTTGAAAATTGTGTATCTATGGGTCAAATTGTGACCCCACAAAAGCTTTGACTTTTGGGGCTAGAGGATTATTTCTGGCACCTCTTCACTGAAGAAAGTGATGTTTTCATGCAAAATTAGGGGCTCAAAGGATATTGGAGGAGAAATTAGCCTGAAGAATGGGATTTTCTATATTAGTGGGAAGTATGGTATTCTATTCCCATTACTTCTTCACAGCTAGAACTGGCTGGTGTACGCAGTCACAAGTGCGTTTGAGAATAACCAGTGGAGACCTAACCAGGAGGACTGCCAGTCATGCATATCTAAATTTGGTTATTAGCATTCAAATGAGGGATGCCCTTTATTAAATGACCCGTTTGACCTTCTCGGCATCTCCTGAGAACTCAGATGTGATTTGGCTCCCATAAATGACACAAAAGTGCAAAAAATTACAGAACTTGAAGATGTACGGGGAAGGTTACAGTTAATTTTAAAATATTTGTTCTTTTATTCTGTTTCAAGACAGTAGAGTATTATTTGATTTTCAATACCCTATTTATTATTGCAAAAGAGTATTAGTTTACCTAGAAGAAGGTGAAGATGGACCTGGCATAGCAATAATATGCCATGGTTTCAGCAGGCTTGACCTCTAATGAGGACTCAAGAGGCCCGGTGAAACCACGGACTCAATGAAACCATTTGCCCAGTTTGCACAAAGGTGAGGAGATGCTATTTCTGTGCTAAGGAATAGAAATTACTAAGAATACTAGCAAAAGACATAATATTTGCCTCACATGTTACCTGAAGAACAGATATCATCAGGAAATAGATCAGATTGATCAACCTGTCATGAAAAATATAAAGCTCTGATGCTGGCTAGATGCAGTCAGTACACTAAGTAATTCCTACACCTAACTCAATCATTCTTAGAAAGATAACGTGCATTTGCATGGACAATAAATCCAAGATGTTATGTTGCGTACAGACTGCTGTGAATAAGAAGGAAAAGTTAGATGGTTGAAATGCTTTCAGGGAATATTTCATTTTTTAACCTTCTTTAGGAATTCAAGAAAAATTGCTAATCTTGTTAAATTGGCTTCCTTAGCCTAAAGAGAGCTGAAGGGCCAAGAGATCCCTTCTAATCTAATTAGCTGTTCTACCACGTGTTCCACTAAACCTGGTTTTTTATGTAGAGAATGGATATTTACCTTAGTCTGAATAAATAAAGCATTCTACCTTTTACAGAAGTAAAGGCAAAGCACTAAAGGGTTTCACATATGACCAGGACTCTCCTTAAAGCAAATGGTTGTACAGGAATGAGTTTTGGTATATGCTGAAAACACATTAGGTGATGCAAGCCAGAAAAACAAGGTGTCTCCACCCTGTACTGCTGTGTCTGGTGCTCCTGACTCATCAGGACCACCCAGCGGTCAGGTTCATGTAGCTCTTGGAAGAGCTTTAGGGGGCATATGTAAATAGCTTTCAGACTCATGAAACTAATTTAAAACTCCTTCAGAAATGGCATTTTAAATTACCAGAATTTAGAAGTCATGGAACCCGCATACATGTGCTACATGCCGGTATCTCCCAGTTGCTCAGCCAGTAGGGAGGGTGACCTCCATGTCTGTTGTCCAGTATTGTCCTGCATCGAGACATGGCCTTTTCAGCAAATGTCAGTCAGCCATGTATGAAAAGAGAAAGTCACTGATCATCTTGCCTATGCAAAATGTATTCAGCTTTGTAGAGGTGGCTGAAATAGTCTGTGGCTGACTGCAAGAAGCCAGAACAGAAACTCCACGCAGAGTAGAGACTATTTACATGTTTGCAAGAACCACGTGCAGCCTAGAGGAAAAGCTGTGATACCATCAGGTCTCCAAGAAGGACAAATTTATTTGCAGTTCTCCACAAAGCAGCTGAGGAGGCTGGAAACAGCTCCTGCCCTACATTCTCTGCCTCTCTACCTTTCTGCCTGGCTTTGGTTGCACTCATAGGTTTTGTGAAGAAGCTCAGATTATATTCTCATTTATCCTTTCTGATGCTGCATAGGGATATTTTGTGAGGCATCTGGGAAATTTCTCCCTAACTCACTACCTTCAGACTAGCTTCTCAGGAAACTTAGATAATGCCTCTTTTGGCTATTTTCCCCGGTGCAATAGTAAGAATAAGTAACTGACTTTTTCCTTCATCTCCATGTCCTGGCATGGCATAGACAGGCAGGCTGCTCTTTTAATTATGTATATTACCACAGAGACTGGGAGTCCAGAGTTATAGAACAAAAGTTGATAAGCCACAGTTGAAAGGGATAAGCCACTTGTATGGTGATTGTATAACTAACCATCATGCTAACCAGTACCTACTCATTATTTTCTGTTGTACCTCTGATGATCTATATCCATATATCATCCTTTTGTACTTAGACTTTATCTCAGGCATGGACTGTCATGATTGTGTGTTGTAAAGCACATAATGCTGCTCTCTGCATGGGTCTGTAGTACAATAGTATAAGAAATAGCAACCTGTGTGGTGAAAAATGTGGTGTGGATTCTTTGACTACATATTCTTTTATTGATACTTGTTAGACATAAGACAGGGGAAAAAAATGAACTTAATTAACATTTAATAGCTCCTGCTGGAAGTACAGCATAGAATATATTCAAACCAGTATAATATATGACCCTTCACAACTTAAAAACCGTGAAAATTTACTTCAAGGTGACGAAGCCTTTGTTTCTTGGTTGTTTCAATTGACTTAGGTGCATTAGAGAAGTCCAGGTCATTGTTTCAAAATGATCTGAGCGATAACAGCTGATGCCTGGGCAGTAGGGAACAGTTTATCATTCTCAAGTAAGATGTGAATTTTGCTGCTGTTGCTTGTGCTGTAGTTGGAATCTTTGTAGCCAAACTTAGCATCATTTACCTCAACTGCCCCACAGCATTTCTAAGCCAGCCTGCTAGCAAGGAAAAGGAAATGCTTTCACTTTAGAGCCTTTCGAAGTCTGGACAAAAGCTCACTTTCTGTTCTTCAGGTTTCCTATATATGGCTTTAGCCTGGAGATGAGGACCTACTCGCTATGCACCCTCTCCCATCCCCCATTTCCTGCCTGGGTTCTTTAAATGCTGATTTGAAGTTGGTACACACTCTTCTGATACAAAAGTAGTACTGTGTTCCAAGAACCATCAGAAAGTAGTGCATTATTATCTTTACATTCCCTTCGTATATATGTCCTCTCCTCATGCGTAGAAAGGATTTTTATCCCTTCTTAAATATCTCTGTGTGTTTAATAAAAAGAAACAGTGAAGCAAAACCCTGTTAAAAAAGCCTCAGCTCATTTGGGAGCAATCTGGCCCCAGGCTATATGCTTTAATGCTAGTATCTGCAAATTGCTAATTTTAAGCAAAGTGAAGTATAGGACATAATGACTTCACCAAATCATATTCCTATCTCTCGCGCTTGTATTTAAGTATCGTAGTTTTCTTTCACCTGAGAAATGATGGTTCTGGTGATAAAATTAATGTGCACCTATATAGAGAGGCCTGTGTATATTTTCTATTTTTAGCGGTAGAGTTACTTACTTCTTTCCTGCAATATGAAGCTGCCATGAAAGATGAAAAAAAATCATTGAGGCACTTTCTGTCGTCTTCACTTAGGACTAAAGTTCTCAGTTCTGTAGAGAAAATTACAAGTCATGCCACGGAGTTAGGTAACTGATCCTTGGGCTGCCTGTGATATCTTTCATTCCTGTTTAAACTAATACTTTCTGTAACTTTCATCCCTGTTTCCTACTTAGAGTAATTTAGAGAGTAATACCAGTTCACTATTAACAGCACTAAAAAGAGAATAAGCCAGGTAATAACGATGAGACAGAACAAGCCATTTTACCACAACATCTCATTGTTCCAAATTATGCTTCAGTTACATAAACAAAGTCATTTTCAGGCTAGTCTTTTCTGAAATCCACTCCAGTGAATCACTCAAATGGGCATTAAGTGGTTCCCATTGAGATCAATGTCATGGGCTTTGGTGGTCTTCAGAGAAAAGAGCGGTGTCTTTTTGTTTTCTTTGCAGCAAAACATGCTTAAATAATATATTTTCCCTTTCTTAAAGCGGGAAATTATTTCTTATTATATATTCTTATTATTTATTATTTCATTATTATTTCTTCCAAAGTGCTAAATGTAGTAGAAGCACAAAGATTTGTGAAGCAAAGGGGCTAGGCTGGTAGTGGCCAGTTAGACCAATATCAGATCTGTCCTGGTCCTTAGTAGGATTTTAGATTAATAGCCCAATCTACCAGCCCTCTGCCGTGAAGATGTGCCATCCTGTCTTTCTCCCCGGCAACACTCCAAGCCTCATTCTCTTGTTTTATCACTTGTCTCTGGCTTTCTGGCTCTTTGGTCAGATGATTCAGCTCACTACAGTTGCAGGCATGTAACCCAGCGAAGCCCAACACATTCAGCACCTCCAGCACTTGAGAGAGGCCCTGTTTCCTCAGGAAGGTGAGATACAGGACGCATCCTGTATGGGGTAAAATTAATCAGGTTTGGAGTCCTGTGGGATGCTTGGTGTAGAGATTTTAGCCATGTGCACTAATTGTCTTGCTGAGTCAGTCTTGGTTTATGGTTGAATCACCACAGAAAGAAACGAACTCCATGAAAGTCTTTTCAATGATTTTCTGGTATTAATGGAGCAAAAAAAGATGAGTTCTTAGGGGCTTGTATCTGCTTGATGGTGCTACTGTGCTGCAAGCTGGTGCGTAAAAGCTTAGCTTCAGCAGGTATTTGGCACTGACTCCCCATGTGACACTCTAGTTCCCCCCACTGAGAATGCCTTTGGGTGATGAACATAGTCAGCCTTGGCAGTGGCTGAAAAAAGGTGCTGGTAATGTGTTGCAGAATTACTTACAGGGGTGGCTAATGCAAAACAGTTATACTGAGCATTATCCCTCTATAAACCACTTCTAAGACCCAGGAGTATTGGAGTATTGAACCAAATGCTCATTTAAAACATAGGGCTGATTAATTACAATATTTCCTCACCATTTGTCACTAAGACTTTCCAAGTGCCTTGCAGGTACTAGGGGGATCAATTTAATTTAAAAGTTTTACTTTTTGCTTACTTGTTTGCATTTCAGATTGAAAGGAGTAAAATAATTTCTCAATAATCTCATGTGTACATCTGTATATATATATTTATATACTTTTAAAATATGAATCCGCAACTCTATCCTTGAAGCTTAAAATAATTAATTTTGTCTTTTTAACTATCAGAAGAGAGTTGACAATTACAAATGTGGTTTTACTGCTTTCATATAGCAGTGCACTGAAACACAGAGCATTGCTGTTGTGATCCATACCTGTTACAGTTCAACAATAGTTCTGTTTCAGCTTTTATGGAGCACGATGGGGCAGTGACCTCTACAGTCACACAGCAAGTCAGTGCCCCAGCCACAGAACAGTATCAAGAAGCTACTTCCCAGTTCTGTATTGTGTCAATTAGAGCAGACATCCTCCAACTGGTTAAATGTATATAATCAGTGCACTGAAACCTGAATTCTTCTTAATTGAGTCTTAACTGGTACCATAGTAGGAACTGGCAGCGTCTCATGGGAGACATTCAAGAAAGCCAGCATTTGAAGCAAACACTCTTCAAACCTAGACTTCTTTATTGGCAACTTTATTTTATAATTTAAAAAATTATAATAATCTCCATGCCTTTTAATTTTAAAATATATTATTTCTGTTAAAAAAAAAACAGCTTTGTCTTTCATGCAAGGGCTATACTATCACACGGCTAATAAATTAACAAATTGACATGAAGGTCTGCTTTCCTTGCATACATGATCAATTGGCATGCAGAATATGATAGGAATGTGGTAAAAATAGCAAGGTAATCGCTGTGACTGAGCATGAAACTTTCATATAGATGTGGAGCATTTCTCCAGTGAGTATTACAGAGGATTTGTATCATATTATTCTGTTATAATCATGAAATATTCTCATAAATGTTAAGAGTACAGAATAGTATAAATCAAAATAACTGTAAGTGCAAAAGGAGTGAGCAACTTTTCTTCCATATATTGTGAAAATGTGCTGGGTGAAATCAGTGGTGAAAACATATAGTGTAATCATAGGCCGTTGTTATGTTTCATATTTTCAGTTTCATTTCCAATGGTATCTTAGCCAACAAATCACCTGTACTCCATCGCTAGAACAAGTGGTCTTAACAATGGTAGTAAGAGATAAGTCTTTTTTTTTGTTAATATTTTTATTAGGAAAGATTTTCAGTGTTGTGCTGGCCCACATACCTTGTTCTGAAACGTACTTGAGGCACAGGTTGTTTAGAAGGGAGCACTTGCTGAGGGCGATGTAGTCCGTGATGAAGGCCACCATGCTATTGTGAGTAGAGCAGGCAACAGCTAAGGTGCAGCCCCTTTGCTCTCGAGAGCATTTCTTATGTCAGTGTTCCTGAGGGAGCAAGTAGGGCAGCAGGAGAGGAAGCAGATGCGTGATATTATGTGCTGGGTAGGTACTGGAGTTAGAAGCAGAGGATTGAGTTCCTGCCCCGAAGTGACAAATGGTATAATGCTGAATTGAGTGGAGATTTTATTTATTTTGTTTTTCTGCTAACTCTTGCTGCTTCTTTGGGACTAGGCCTATGTTTGTGAATAGGAGAGAGAACCCCGATGCCAGTTTCCATCTCTATTTATTTTGAGATATTGCTTAGCCAAGCCTCAGTTCCAGAAAGGGACATATAAAAAAAAATCTATTCCACAATTGTCTTCAAAGTCCCTTCCAACTCCCAACATTCAGTGAATCTCTGTGAATCTGTGTGAATCTTTACTAGCTCTTAGCAGTCTGTTTGATAGAGGGTTTACTCAGAAGAACAGATGAGTCCATGAAACATTTTATCATGCTAAAAATATCACAAAATAGCGCACAGCAGAGCTTCATCTCTGGCCTTCACATAAAAAGACTCTGTCCATTTAGGAAACAAAGGTGGAACTTGCCCAAGGTGCATTAAATACAGTCCTAGGTTTTCTGGGAATCAATTCTACTTCTTCATTTTCAAAGCATATATTTTTCTGTGAAAATGTTCTTGGGACAATGTCATAAATCTAGTTGTTTGGTGTGTTACCCAGAAAACATTAAAGTTCTGGGCCTGAAATTGCTGACCAAGAAATGTTCTGCCAGCAAGGCTTGTTGTAATTTATATTTCTAAGGAAAATCAAAAGGCACCAGTGGAGGCTTCTCTCTATTTCTGTCATCAGACCATAATCCAATTAGAAGGTTCCAAATTCCAAGCTGTATTTCCATCCAAGTTTTCACCTACAAGAGAGATAAAAATTATGTAGAATAAAAGTCACGTTCATCTCCAATTAATATTAATGATTTTAACAGTAATCAATAGGCAACTTCAGAGCTCTCCTTGAATCAGTTGAGGTCCTATAGGGAGTGATGTCTGACAGAAAACAGTAATTTGATTTGTAATCATTTATTTTCTTATTTCATCTCCAGCTTCAGAGCCCAATTTGAAAGTACGTTCAAGGTTAAAACAAAAGGTGACAGAAAGGAGAAGCAGTCCTTTACTCAGAAGGAAGGATGGAAATGTTGTCAGTTCATTCAAGAAACGACTCTTCGGGGTGACAGGTAATTAAGAAAGATTAAATGCTATATAAACTGTGACTGCTCACAGAATACTGGTGGTATTTTGGAATTTAAACTGTTTGCTGAACAAATACTTTTATCTTTTTTTTTTTCCTACTGCTGAAAAGAAAACCATATTAAATGAGGCATTGTGTATAAATAGCCTATAATCTACAGGTTTCTACCACTTCCTAAAAAAGTCAATGTCAATCTGAAAGCCATATTTCAAACCACCTCGGTAAACAGTACTCTGCAACACCGAGTACAGGAGCAATAATAGGTAGACCTTTGGTAGCAAGGGACATCAAGGAGAAAACAATAGTCTCTTCCCTTAATTTGTGTCTTCTGTACATGGACAACATTCTGGGTCTTGCATCTCCCACTTCCCATGTTTGATGGAAAATGCAGATCCTAATAGCAGGTGCAAAAACAACTCTCTGGTATTACTTAGTTTAATCAAGGACATTTTTGAGTCTTGTGTTTGGCCCTACCCCTCTGGTTTCTGTTGTTTGAGAAAATCGAGATTAATCAGTTTTCATGTAAGAGCTCGCTAAGCCCCGTTTAAAAAAAAAAAAAGGTGAAACATTTAAACATTCAATGGCATTTTTTGGTTGTAGCAGATAGTAAATGTACTCAGTAATTGAAAAGGAATTTTTAGCATGTGAAAATACAGACTTATGCGATTGGGAGGAAAAATCAAAGTAGAAATTTGCCATCTAGTAGTATTTTTTTAAATATTCTTTCAGCTCTTAAACTTAAAAAGTGACAAAGTGGATGAACCATGGCTGCTGAGGCTTTATTTCACGTATTTGGTATTGCAGAGTGGTAGCTTCTGTCACAGATGTTATTTTGCAGAATTGCACAAGTTCCCAAACAGCCCAAAGTCCTCCCATTTTAGTCCTTCAGATGAGCAAGCTGCCAAGGCCCTGTCTGTTGATTTGAAAGATTATTTTTACAGTATTTAGCCTCATCTTGACATATCTTGCTTTGATTTTGCTTTGATATTTGGTAGTTTTATGGCTTGTTCAACTGATGTTATAATTAGGCCATACATTTATACAAGCAACAGTTAGTAGTTTGTCAGACTTGTATCTGAATTCACTTAGCATGTCAGCATTATGTCACACCCATGCAGAAATATAACACAACCTGAAAAACACTCACATCAGAGTCCCCATGCATGCAGTTCTTGTGACAGCTTTTCACTGTATGTCGTGTCAAACCTGGGACATGAATGTGAATGTAGGTAAGAAAGTAACTAAGTTCCCTGTAAGTTATTTCCAGATTGGAATTGTTTACAGCTATTTTATTATTTCCATTTGCTGAAGCTCTTATGGTATTCTTGATCTCCACTTCCTTTGTTTTAACTGTTTTCTTCATGTTTTTTCTTCATGCTCACAACATATAAAACAAATACTTATCCCAGGACTTTTTTCTCTGCAGCCATTTTAAGAGCAGAAACTTGAAAATAAATGTGTTCTCTTCCTAGCTCTGACAATAATTCAGAGCCTTAGAGATTATCATTATAATTTATTAATATTCACTATATGAAATTTTGCACCTTTCATAATAAAAACTTCCCTTCTCTTTTTTTTTTTATTCTTTCAACTGAGCATACCCAATATCCCTTTATTTAAATGCATGCTTATGCTAAAAGTGCTATTGTAATTTTTAAAGCACAGATCAAAAAGAATAAGTTTATGTTTCTGCTCTTCTGTGAAAACTAGTGAGAATACCATGCAAGAACTTTTTCTGTCCGGTTCCTATATCTGGGTACAGATTTCCTTCCGTAAATCAAAGTCAGCTCTTCAAAGAGCGAGAGGTCCAAGCAACAGCTAGGAAAACTCCAAATACTTTCAGCCAAAGTGAGGATATATTTTTGCATGTGAACTAAGGCAGAAAGAGTAAGGAAGCAAAGAACAGGCTATAGAATATCTACTGCTGTATCTAGATATTAATTATCGTAACTTCTTCAGTACTTTAATTTCAAAGCTATCCCAGTAGCTTTACATCTACTAATTCCGTGCTCTTCTGTCTTTAACCTTGTTAACCGTTTCCATTATGTTAATTTATGTCAATGTAGGATTAGAATAACTCAATACAACAACACATGACAAGATCATTGTCTTTCCCTTTATTTTAGAACTTAGGAAAATTTTAATTTAAGATAATAAATGCTATTTATTTTAATGCATTTATCAAAATACCATTTAAATGCTATGCTTTTAAATGCTATTTTAAGATTTTTGTATGCTATAAGTATTTCTTCATATTTGTGCCAAAAATGTAGTGAAAGTGGTGTACATTTGACCATCACTACTTGCCTACATAATGATTAGTTACAACAGGCTCATCCCCTTACTAAACAGACAGGTTGGCAGTAGGCCTCATGAATTGATGACATGTTACCATGATCTTTGCAAGCCTGCTATCTCTGGCATTTTGATCTCTTACAGAGGCAGGACTCTGCAATTAAAGAGAAAAGACTTTATTTTCTTTTCAGTCATTACAAGTTCTCTGTCTGTATCTCTGCCTGCTACTGAGTATCATACCATCTTTATGGGAAAAATAAATAGTACATTCTTCCTTTCTAAAGCAGGGATCAGAAGGGGAAAGACCAAGAATATTTCTTTATTAGTACTGTAAAAGAAAACCAAAAGAAATGTAGGATGAAGTAAAAGTATTTAACGTAAGTAGCTCATTTACAACTGACAGATACTTTTCAATGGCAAAACCCCCCAAACCTGTTCCTTAAGGAGTAAATAATCAAGATCACGCATCCCTTTCCAGTGTGAGACTCATGTACCCTTAATCTGTTTTTCAGAATCCTCAGTGAGCAGCAGCTCCCCGGGATCAGGTCCCAGTTCCCCAAGCAATGGCCCGACCAGCAGTATAACAGAAAATGAAAGCTCAGTTTTGCCATCCAGCATTCAAGCTGAGGTAAGACTCTTTCTCTCTATCAGGTAAGTAATTGCTCCAATTTCTAGACCGGAGAGATTTGCGACTTCACTTCGACTATACTCACAAGCAGAGTAATTGCAGAAGATATAATTATCAGGGGTGCCATGACACTGCAGGCTAACATCACAGGATGTTGTACATGAGATGAGTCTTCGTATATGAGATGCATATTCAGGAGAGTCTTTGGTAACAAAAGTCCAAACAAAAGCAGCATTGATGCTGCTGGAAGAGCAGGAGGGAGCTATGGAAGGAACTTGGAAGCATCTGTATCACAGAACATTACCTTATGGGAAAGCCCAGAGTGCTGACCTGTGATGTAGAACTTTCATGTGCAAAATAGTGATTTAGGCACTGGTGACCATCAGGTTCAGATGGCTGCTGAAGGAGATATTTTTTAACCACAACATTGGAGTTAGGTGACTAAATACTTTTTCATATCAGTTTTTTATTTTACTGTACCTCAGTTTCCTTATCAGAGCAGTATTTATCAACATAACTGACATGCCAAGAGTCTGGGATACTTGTTTTGTAAATTTTGATTATACACAAAAGAAATCTTAACTATTCCTATATGTTTCACACATACATGCCTATAACAGCAGGAATGCAGATGGTAAATCAGTTGTGATGAACCTCACTTAGCACAGGCGAAATGCCTAAGTCATGCTTTCCATGGCAATATTGTAAAGAGACAATAAATGAATGCAACTAAGAATCAAATTTCACAATATTCTGCATCTAGTACCTATATGTACAGCAACTCCGCTTTGGTGGAAAATTTTTCTCTTAGTTGTTGGTTTATACTGTTTATGTTAGAAAATATCCATAAGAAAATGTGATTTAACAGAGTTTTAACTAAGGGAGCTATTTCTCCAGGTCAGTGGCAGGACATTCACCTCACAAAAACCTGGAATGGGCAGTTCAAACTCCAGCAGTGACTTTTCCCCATAATGAATTAATTGTGTGTGTGAACTATGATCCAGGGGTCAGCTGGGTGACCTCTGCGCACTGATTAGTAGCCTCTCTCTGGCCTGTAACCAAAAAGAAAAAAAAATTGCATTGATGGCTAACATGTGGTCTTGCCTCATATCCCCCCTGTATGTTATGGCAGAGAAATGTAAATGATGCAGATTAAGATCCATCATTTGGGCTAGATCCAATCCTAGTTCACTGGAATTTAATGGGATACTTTAATATTGGGAATTATTTAGATGGGAGCTTGTAATGTTTGGGGTTTAGTGCTGTATTAAACAGGAAACCTTGTATAACTGGATCTTAGACTGACTTGAGGATACTACAAAATACAAAGGGAATCATGTCTCAGACAGATATATGGTAGTTGTTACTTTGCGTGTCAGCTTCTGGAGATTTGCCCACAGTGCTGAACCGCCATCAGGCTTGCATACAATCCCATCAAGCTGGTGATCTCTGGTTGGGGAGATTTGGAAAGGTTGTAGCAACAGCCAGCAGTTATATTCTGTTTCTTAACCACAGAGTTACATTCAGTTTCTTAATCGAACACCGAACTGCATATCATTTGCCATTGCTGTGTCAGACTTCCAAAGTTACTACTTCAGGATTCAATCACAGATGCTCAAATGAGCCTAAAAAGTTCCTTTAGAAGTTGGACTCTGCATGTTGGAGTCCATCACTTAGCTCGCTGGAAGTGTGCTAAGAACCTGAAACTACTGACTTCCAGTTCTGGATCCAGTTGGGGATTTCATTACCTCTCTGGTTACTTGACCATTAATGCTGGATCCTGTGGGTATTATGATTTCACTGGGATTTTCTTTGGTAGTTTAGCAGCAGTAAAACTGCTATGTATCTGTTTTCTAGTTTAGCATTAGCTTCCAACTCTGAAAGGCTATATATTTAATCAATTTTTCATCAGATACACCAAGTACAGAAGTTTCTAATAATAGGATAAGTGTTCCAAAATCACCAAAAATATCACTTGTTTTTCTGTAATCCTGCATGACTCACATTGCTGTTGTTTCATAATCATTGTTGTGACATTTGCAGTAAGTGTTGTGCTCATGTTTGAGTGGGTGGATAGCCGTGGTTTTCATGGCAGCAAATAAAACACTTTTTTGCTGGGGGAAAACAGGTTGCTATGGCAGAGAACCATTTACCAGTAAAACATGAGACAGTGCCGTAAATGATTACAGTTTAGTGCATTGACAGAATTAGAGCATTATCAGTAACGAAACAGATTTTTAGAGTATTTTTTGCCATATCCATTTTGAATAGTGAAGCTTTTAAGTGGTTTACGCTCCAGAGCAGTCAGTCTGGTGGGTAGACATTTATATTTTTTTGAATGAACAAACTTGCACTGCAAATGCTCCTTTTTTTTTCAGATAATCTTGCACCATTACAGTTCCCTTAATGGTACTTTCAGTCACATTTTTTTAAAACACTGGTCTCATTATATGAAACTTGAAAGTTAAACTCAAGATTTTAATTGCACCTTATAAATAAAACGCTGTTTTTATTAGGCCCAGTTGTCTCCAGTATCATCAAGGTTCACCGCAGTAACTATTTGTCTCTTGTAACATGCCGTACACTTTCAGGTCACCTGCTGTGCTGGGGCTAAATCCTACTTGCATGAGAAATGCAAGCAGGATCGAGGTCCTGCACAGCACGTCCCATAAGTTCAGAGGGAAAACTGCCATAGTCATGTGAAATGATGAATATTAGGCAGTCATGGCCTGGACAAAAGCCATTGCACGCAATGGAAAGTTTCCAATGGCCATAAGCAGGTTTCAGATCATTTTCAATTGTGCTTTACAGAGCAACACTTTCTAGAACATCCACTGGTTATACAGGAGACAAAAATGACACACATGGCAGATAAAAAGGTACTTGATTTGTGCAACCCCACAGCACTATGTTTGTGATAGTTCCTTGAGGTGCTCTTTGCCAGTGGATACTGGCAATATGCGTAGGTCTCCAACCATCTGGTGAAATTTGCTTCAAGTGTATGCAAAGAGACCAATTAATAAGCAAAAAACTCACCCCAAATGCCTTAGGAGGTAAAAGCATAACTGTGAGTGTTCAGAGCTTGACTATCTAACCGTAGATTTAGAATCATTAAAGCCAAACTAATTCCTTTTCCCCCTCTAATGTGTAAATGTGCATATAAAAATCAGGAATGAGTGTCCCTGATTCACAGCAGGTCCCACTACCAAAACAGAGGTATAATAATCAGTTTACTTGGTGATCGTCATGTACTCTGACATTCAGTTATTGTACTGTAGCTGAAGAAAGAGCATAACTTTTGACAGACTATTTTAAGCATCAGGAAGCAGGATCCATGGACCCAGTAAGTAGGTAGAGGTGCAAGTTGGTCTTTGGGGTAATTTAGGTCTGGATGTAGGAGGAAGACCATGGCTTAGACATTATGCTGCCAAGTGACACAGCTGGCAATTACAGTTTGTGCCACCATTTCAAGGTATTGTCAACCTGTGTAAAAAGAGAAGCTTGCAGTTGATCCTAACCCATGCAGGTGGGCTATCAAATGTACCAGGGAGATAAGGTTTACTGATGCTTTGGCTAATATTATCTGAAAATATATATAAAGATCAGTTACCTTGCCTAGTGAAAATTACTGATTATTAGCAGTATTCAAAATTGGATGGAAATGCTATCACATTAATGTTTTCAACATTAAACTCCCATTGTACATAACACAATTGATTCTTCCTTGTGAAACAATTATGCCTGACCTTAATGTGGGAATGTGCTTTACTTCTGTACACCTTGTCACTGTTATGTGTTTTGATTCAAATCTTAGAATGGAATAGTGGCATACTGAAAACCAAAAAGAAAACGTGCGGTTTTGAAGTGGTTCTGTATAGATGCAGCAGTTGCTACAAGTTTGGTTATATTCGAGGAAACACATTAGAACTGCTTCAGTGTCTTTTTCAGTTAAGTCTTTGTAGACTCCCTCAATAATATCTCCATAGTCTTGATTTTATTCGTGCTCAAAGGTGGATGTTATCAAGGCAAGACACTGTTAGCCAGGAATTAATGTAATATACAAGTGAAGCTTCTTTGTTTCATGTGCTATCTGTTAACATTCCCTAGGTACCAAAAGAAAATGACAGAGATAGACTTCTACTGTTATTGTCTCAGTGATAGGTCGTATCTCCAAACAAACTGTATGAGGAAGGTTATGTTTTGGAATAACATCCTGTGTTTTTGTGCTTAACCACTTTTCATTGATGGTCTGAAGTTGCATTGTATTAGCACAAAGTATTTTACAGAGTTAATTGATATTCCAGGTTTGTCCAGGGGAAAATCTACAGCTCCCCACAACATGCTTGACAAGTTATTATATTTACTTTAGTCAAAGCCCGAGTGTGCAGTATCCCTCTTGGAGGTGGTCTATTATTGGAGTCCCATATGCTTTTTGTTTGGGAAGAAAGCAGTCACTGTGTCATACTGTTACACAGGGTATTCTTTTTCAAGGATGTTGTTCCCTTGGGGACCATATCATGCCAGAGTTCCTAAGTCTAATAAGACCTTTGTAGGTCTTATTGTGTTAAAGTTCTGGGAGGGAAGCAAGAGTTAAACAGAAAATGTAATTCAAGCAACTATACTAGACCACATGTTGAAAAACATGACTGTTAAAGCAGAAAGGCAAGGGCTTCAAAAAGATTCCTGTTGTGGTAATGTAACTTTTTATGTTTCTTCCCAATGAATCTAGCACGAAAACGCAGAAGGTGATCTTTGTAGACTGTCTGGTTTTACTTGACAGTAATTAAAGCTATATCAGCAATTCCATGTCCTTGAAAATTATATCACAAAGCTTCAAAAGAAATGTTAAGGATTTTAACTTGAAGGGAAATAGGAAAGCTATGAGGAGTATCCCACCATCAGAGAATGATGGGATGCTTGGTTTGTATGTATGCATATGGAGAGAGAGACGGTACATTAATTTAAATGACAGCTGTGGCAATCTGCCTTGCTTTGTATCCACAATTCCTGTGTCAACGGAAGTAAATAATGTGCCTGAAACATCCCCATATCACAATCGGGCAAGAAAATACATGGACTAGGTAGAAACCACATTTCACACCTTATAACAAAAAGTATGATAACCATGGAAGAGTAAAATTCCAATACCTACATATTTTTGACACCTTTGATATATTCCTTAATTTGCTGTCTAAATTCCCGCTGAGTTTCTGGGGGTGAAAGTGCAGTTGATGAGAAGAGCTGATGTTGAGCTGATGAGAACTGGATAAGAAGTGATGGTCTAGGATTCCTCAAGATTTTGTTTTTCATGGAAATTTGATTTACTAACCAAGAGGTAATCTCAGACATATATCAGTTGTTTTATTAAGAAAAGAAATATCAATAGCTTTTTCACAGGGACAGTACTTTTTTCTTAACTGGAACCCAATTCGGATGCAAACAAGTGCGCAATACTTAACTGGCTTTCAGTGTAACAGGATAACGAGGATAAAGTAAACAAGATAAAAAGCTTGGAAGTTATACTTCTGTTGTTTTTCCCCTTTATTCCAGCATCTGGTTTCACAGCAACGTCTTTTGATACAGGATGAATCAGTGAACTTGTTGAGTCTTTACACATCTCCTTCTCTGCCCAACATTACTTTGGGACTTCCAGCAGTGCAACCTCAAATCAGTGTAAGTGACCAGTCTCAAGCCTTCCTGTCTGCTTTTGCTTCCAGAAACCCCACTTTCTCTTTTGCAACATAAGCAATTCAGAGTAAGAACCAGACTTTTCTTTTTGCATTGGGCAACATCAGAATGTTTAGGGGCACAACTCGAAAGCAGTAATCCTTCTTAATCACAAATAGACAAGTGCAAGCTTGGAGCTTAGCTGTGTATGTGCCACGTGCATTGTATTTGTGTCTGGAAATCAGGTAACAGGTTTCATACATGGTGAGAAGTGTAAGAGGAGGTCATTTAGTCTAAAAACTCAAATTATATGATCACCCCTACCTGGTAAAGTACAGCACCTGTAATTTTTTGAGATTCCAGTAGCAGCCTAAGCTGGACTGCAGCACAGGAGGAGAAGTATTTCTTCAGCTAGGTTTGTTATTTGAGTGGTGTACTATCAAACAGACATATAAAATCGGTGATAGGTCAACAGCCCTTAATATTTTAATGACAAGTTATATTCACATGCCCTTTGTTCAGTCTGCAGCAATCACCTGTACTTAGAACTGAATGTTAAATTGATATGTGAAATGTTTGTAATCACAGACATGGTATGTGTGGAAATCCATCCTGATGGATAAGGATATTAGAGATCTACACCAAGTTATAGTAACCTAGAGGTGAAATATGAGCCTCAGTAAAATATTTGAAAATTTTGCCACTGGTCAAAACTCATCTTTTCTGATTTCCGGAAAAAAGAATCTAAAAATACTGATAAAAGTTATATGGTGGTACAGTACAATGATGTATAAACTCCAGAGAAAGTTTAAAAACTTAAATTTCTTAGAGCATGAATTAGTAACTTCTATAAAATTATTAAGGGTGTGAGTACAGCTTTCCATGGTGAAAGAAAAAACCAAAACCAAAACAGTACATACGCTCTACTATGGTTTGTAATCAGTGCTACCTAATTCCAGTGCTAAGTGTAGTTTCACATGGAAGTTTCATGCAATTTTATGTCTTTTTCACTACATTACTGTTCTCACCAATAATATATTGCTGCAGTCCAGAATTTTAAAATCAGATATAGAACTTTGCAAATAAAAATGTGCAAGAGTAGACCTCTAGAAGCCTTTCATGAGATATTTATATGCAAATTATTATTTTCAAGGGATGGAAAAATTGAACTGGTCATGAAAAGTAATGCTTACTTTTCCAGTCGATATCATCAAAATTTTCTTAGCTATTTCACAAAAAAATTTAACTAGCTTCAAAGTAATTTTATAACATTAAAATGGAAATGAAAATATGTTGAATTTTCTCACTCAAATCATGTGAGCTCTTGATGTGGCCAGCTGGCACTGAATATTACTTTTGGCATGAGAAAAAACAAAGGGTAGATTTACGCAAGTAGTATTTATTTCTGTTACCAGAATCAGCAGTTGCAGATTGAATACAAAGTTTACTTTGGTGTTTTTCAGGGAAGGGTGGTATCAGAGTGTGAAGTAAGCATTCATACGAAAAATATTAATGAAAACCTTGGGTTTCCTCATTAGAATTTATGGGATTTAGATATCAGAGACACTGTTTTTGCCATGACGTAACGTAAGTGGTTATCTACAAACCTCAACATGCTTTCCTCTGTTAGGTTGTCATTCTTAGGTTGTAACTGTTCTTTAAAGAAATAATATTTTTAAAACTAAACAAAGAAATATAAAGCACATTTGCAATGGTGAGGGACCACATCTTCCAAACACTTTAAATCAGTAACTGGCACTTTCAAGTGCCACACACATTCAACAGCTCTTGATGATTCTGTAGATGAGAGTTTAACTATTCAAATTTACTTTGCAAAAGGTAAAACTTATATTTGTGCTGTCCTTCAGGGAGTAAGGGAATGCTCCAGGAAAAGTAATAGCTTCCCACTACTACAGGTAACTATTTTGTTTTGCTGATTGGCTTGCTGTCTGATGGAAAGTTCTGTGGAAAACCAAGCTTTGCCTATTCCAAACTCAATGGAAACTATTTCCTCCGATCCCTTGTTTTCCTGTTCAGGAGGCTGTTGGAAGGTCTTTAGGAATTTACAGGATAGGTCTTGTCTTTTCATTAATAACTTTCTAACTAGTTGTTCCCTATGCTTTGGCTTTTATTACTGATTTTTTACAAGTGGTTTCATTACTCAGTTTCTCACACTGCTATGTTTAACTGGCATGTTCTTCCTTTTTCATCTCACAGTGTGTAAGATAGGGCTCTTAACCTTAACTAAGACCATCTATTCAATCGGAGATATAAGTGTCCAGGAGTATGAAAAGCAGTTACCAGTGTCGTTGTTCTTTGACAGGCTTCATCATCATTCAAAGAAAAGCAGAAGGGGGAGACCCAGTCGCTCAGACAAGGAGTGGCCTTGGCTGGACAATATGGGGGGAGCATTCCTCCATCCTCAACTCATCCTCACGTTGCTTTGGAGGGAAAGCCAAATAGCAGCCACCAGGCTCTCTTGCAGCATCTGTTACTGAAAGAACAAATGAGGCAGCAAAAACTTCTCGTGACTGGTAATGATCAAGGCTTCAACACAATAATAATTTAAGATGTTTTTAATGACATTTCTATTCACATGAAATGTGGTAATACAGATACTATACACTTATACACTGGGAGAAGTGGAAGGGTAGGAGAAAAAAAGTCTTTGTTTCTGCCCTTTTAGTGATTCTGCTTCAGTCTGTTAGCCTGAAAGAATTCAGTGATTACAGAAAAGAGAAAATGATTACTTCATCACATTCTTTTGCAGCTGCTGAACTTCCCAGCATGGCGAGGCACGTGGTACACATCCCACTGCATCAGCACTGCAAATTCTGCAGTATACACCCCTCTTCTCCCTGAAAGCTTTCTCTTCTCTTAGAACTATTAGTTTGTTGTTCTTCACACGGGAGTGAAATGTTCCTGTTTTGCAGGAGCGGTTCCTCTTCATCCACAGTCTCCTTTAGCAGCGAAAGAGAGAGTGTCACCTGGCATAAGAGCTGCCCACAAACTGCCTCGTCACAGACCACTGAATCGAACCCAGTCAGCTCCTCTTCCTCAGAGTACTTTGGCCCAGCTGGTCATCCAGCAGCAGCATCAACAGTTTTTGGAGAAGCAGAAACAGTACCAGCAGCAGATCCACATGAATAAGGTGAGTTCCTAAAGTAAGGGATTTCAAATAAATGTAAAGGTTGAAAACTAAGAAGGAAGTTTAGGTGTTGGTGCCATGTGATTGTGGAGAGTAGGCCGGTTCTTGCATGAGGAACTTATTTATGCATAGTTGGTGCATACATTTTTATAGATCTTCATTTTCAGCTTTTTGAAATATGCTGCAAATGTAATTTGTGGTTCCTGACATGCATAAGAACACAATTCAACAAAAATGTGTTCAGAGCATCTTGCAGGTTTAGGTTACAGGTGGTTTCCTGCTGAACAGTAAAGGGTGCCTTAAAGTTTACTAGATTTCTATCCAACTTTTAATTGTGCACCTTTGATTTTCAGCCAATCATTTCATTCAGCTGCCTTTAAATTGTATTTTAAGCTTTCTTCTGGACTAGAACGTGAAATAAATATATAACTCATTTAAACTGCTTATGTAGTTTAACTTTTTTTGTGTAAATGTATTAAACACTGGGATAAATTTTTAATCAGCGGTTCTCAAACTAACTTTTTCTCTGTAAGTCCATTAGTACCATGAAGGTCTGTTATCTGTATGGTGATACAATATTACTGTATAAGGAGAAGGAGAAGAAAGGGCTATTGCTGACATTAGATGCAGAGTTGAATTGTGCCACTCTTTCCCTGTAGAGCAGCACTTTATTCTGAGGGAGAGCGGAAAAGGGACCATCCATTAATAAACAGAATGTAGCAGACGCTAAATAGATTTACATGACTTTATGCTTCTACATAAAATGTGATGCTGTTCCCTGCTCTAAAATGAAGGTTTGCAAGTAATTAAATGCTTTTCTGCACTTATTACATAGCTTTCCAAAGATACTAATCATGTATTTTTAGTCGTCTTCTTTTGTTTGAGGGTTAATTAATAGCTATATAAGAGGCAATGGCAAATATGAACAAAAATATTCAATCCATCTTACTGGCTTCCAAACTTCTCAGGGGTACTGATTCTTTGGAATCTACTAAGAATTCCCAACAAAATTAGAAACAAACCTAGAGTTTAAGTACATAGTTTGTACAGTGGTTTGGTTATTAAATCTTGTCTTAATTAGGAAAAATGAAGACCAGAAAACTTCAAAGTTCAGAGCTGATCCTTGCATGTTAACCCCTCTCAGCTTGGGTGTTTTGATTACTCAACTAGGACTCCAGTTGGCTTTTCTTTGAGTATGCATTCCATATGTTTAATAAAGATGGCATATGTATATCTCGTAGCCTCAGGTTTTAAAAATATTTCACCTGCCCTCAATTGTCTGAAGAGAAAAAAAAATTTACTGGTAAAATACTGAGACTTGGTGCTGTTGGTGGGTATTCACTACAAACCGACCAGTTCATGCATTCCTCACAAAGCAAAGAACCCCACTGACATGTTTTTGTTAGATTATATGCTTGTTGACATAAATTCTACCATAGCATTTGGGGAATATGTGCTGTAGCAAATAGGTACATTTTGTCCTGAATGTGAAAATTAAACTTGAGCCACAGAAACATATTCCTGGTCACACAGGACTAGGGATGCATTGCACCTCACAGGAACTAGGCTGGATCAAAAAATAAAATGACTGCAGTTGGTTTGGGATAATGCTTGTTTCAGTAGCTTTATTTTTTTCTCAGTTAAACTGCGCTGAAAATACAAGCAAGAGAGAATAATTCCATTTCATAGTTGAAATACACTTTCATTTTGACATGGGTATTTGCAGTAGAGACGAAACAGTTCCTTCTTTTAAAATCTAGTGAGCTTAGTTTTCAGTCTGTACAGTTTGGGCTATACACATATGCAGACAGTAGAAATTTAAGTTTGTCCTAGAGCCTTTCACTGCCTTGAACCTCCCTAAACTACTTCCTAGCTTTTCATTCTCCTTTATCCCTATGCCCCAAGCACAGTAACCCAAGGAGCACAGTAACTCAACAGAGTAGCAAACAGCTAAGCAGGAATAGGAACATACTGCAGCCACAGAAGTGGTGTGTTTTATCAGACTGTAGCACTTAGGTTCTTCTAAAGCAGCATTCTCAGAACTGTTCTGATGAATAGTACTGAAAAATGTCAGTATTGGTCTTCTGCAAGTACACAGAAAGCTAGAGGGGGCTTTCTTGCCTACTTAAGAAACCTGATTTCTAAAAACTGGAATTTAAGGGCAGCCCATAGACAAGAGAATAAGAAAATATAAAATCAAATCAGGGAGTGGCTTTTAAATACTGGATTCAAACCTGTGTTCTTTAACCCTTTATCTTAAAAGATTCAGACTGAACACCTGTGTACACAGGGGTTTGGAGTCTGCTAGCATGGTGGAATATACTTTATTAATTCTTAAAATTTGTTTCTGTTTCAATTGTTTATTATATAATTTATTATATAATGTGTTTCTAATCAAACTCTGATAAGCAGAGTTATTTGAACCTTAAAACAGTAGATATTCTATACCATGTAGGAAAGGTTATGGGTACGTACCAAGTGAATACATACACTTGTTATTTCCATTGCCTTGTTCCTTACTCTTCTGTTCATAGGCTGTATAATGAAATCTGCACAGAAGCATAATTCCTATTCAATCATTAAAAATGTAGGGGAGATTTATTTGCTTTTTAATAAGGAATATTTTATTCTCTTAAAGGTTTTGTTGAGAAAAAACAGAACCATTTTAAGCAGATAGGACTATGAAATGTCAATTGATCAAGAGCTTCAAACAAATGAATACCTTCTTTTTATTTTCCATTCCTATTTCTTTTTTTCCTTATGCTTAGGGCTTCAGCACTTAAAGTTTACTGTATTTCAGCTGAACCCAGTATTTGAATATTTGTCCTGAACCAAGACAATAAGATGTGTCAGCATTCCCTGGAAAATGATTTTGGTCACATCTTTTCGGTGGACATACAGGTGAATCTGNAAACACATTAAAAAGCCATTTCTTTTCTTAGGGAAAAGAATATACTTCAGCAGCAAGCCAGTGCTGCTGTGAGGGCGATAACAAGGAAAATCTAACATAGGTCAGAGGTAAAGAATTCCCCTGGATCATTCTGCAAAGAAACAAATCATTGCCAAGAGGCGTGCCTCTGTCCTTAATAACAAAGAGAAGATCCCCTATGGATTATTTCTGGTCAGCTGTCAGATGCCAGGCTTTTGATGTGGGAAACGGTATATGTCTCCACTGAAGTCTGACATTTATACCTGCGGGATCTAGTATGCTGACCTTCTAAAAACATTCTGCAAATGTTGACATCCCATTCAAAAATAGGTACAAACTCTTGTCCCAGCTTTCTGGGGAAAAAATAATAGTGAATGTGCAGTAACCTGAACTCTTAGGGAAGATCAGCTTTGCTGTTGTCAGCTTTAATATACTTCTGCCCGAATGACAGTTTATTTCCTCACAAGGCCCTTTGATCACAACTCCTACAATAAAAAACTTTAAAATTGTGATGTTATTTGTGTATTTCTGTATCTAAAATTCTCTGACCCTGCCAATTGCAGAAGAAAAAAAAAAGGGTGATTTTCCTGTAACTCATGCAAGCTCAAAGACCCCAGCAGTAGTCTGCATCCAAGAAAACCTCAGAAATCACAATGTGAAGAGTACATGAACAAAACCCTGTCTTAAAAGGTTATTTTTGTCACATATGATGAATAAAGGTCTGCCTCTGCTGAAGCTAAACTCGCACTGTCTTCACTGGGACTGAGGTTTCATCTGATCAATGTGAAAGTCCTACATAATAATACTCTTAATCCATTCATAGCATTTTGAAGATCTGTTTTCAGTGGTAAAATCCTCCTCTCCATTGGAGTTATACAAATTAAAATGATGGGGCAGTTGGAAGTGTGCACTAAAGTGTGGGAGCAGTTTGGATAACTCTAAAGCATAGATAAGGATTACCTGATTTTCAGTTTTCATTCCTGGATGTTAGTTGGGTTAAAGCATCTTTGTATAAGGAACCAGTGACTGGGCAAGACTGTGAGGTAGAAAATCCGTGACAAAAAAAAATATGGGAAGTGAAAATTCATTAGTGCCTTGAATGATGATCATAATTGACCATTATCTGCTTATAAAAGAGTAATATGAAAGTTTCTTTTGATTTATTGATGGAATAAATGGGAACATTATTTGTTGTCAATAGGAATATTTAAAAGATACATTTAACTTCAGATTAATCATTCACTTCTCTGAATGATATTTAATGAAATACAGAAGAGTGGATCAGGTTCAGCTGGAGTAAATTAATCTAGTTTTATTGAACATATTAGAACTGAGGTTTTGCCTTTCCAGCTTACACATCTGATAGCATCTTTTGAAGGCGAGAGGTAACACATTTCTTCTTTCAAATATTGTTTGTTGGAGGGAATTGTTTGAACAAAACTACAACAACAGTTGATTGTGTTTGGAACTGAAAAATTCCCAGAGCATTTTCTCCTTTAATGAGAAATAATGTTTAAGCCACAAAGCAGAATAATGATTTTTAAAGAAAAACTTTGTACTGCATAAGAAAAAGAGACAGCAGCAAGCAGGGCTGAGTTGTTTCAGTACACCTAACAACATACACAGCTGGTGAAAGTAACCTTACAGCCATAGGAGAGGAGAAAAGTGTGTTCCCTAAGTATGTGCAAGAGTTCTTAGAAATGACTGCCATGTATGAGCAATTAATGAGCAGTTAATTATGGGAAGGCATGGGCTTTGTGCTTTCTCTCTTTGTAAAGGCATTTTATTATAAATATCATAGTTTACAAAGGCTCATGATTACAAAGGAGAAACAAAAGTAAGGGCTGCAACTGAAGAACCTATAAAATAGTTTGTTGTGAAGTCCAGATAATTTAGACTCGGTCTTCCATTTCTCTGTAGAAGCAAGCAGGTTAGATTGTGTTTGATGTCTTTTTGGTTGGACTCTTGTAGTTGTACAGTGGAGTTGATGTCTGTAAATGTTTCCTCTCCTGCTGCCACTATTTACTTTGGCTCATGCATAACCCTTACAGTTTAATTTCCTGAAAATAAAAGGGAAAAAATATAGGTTAGATTAACATGAAACCATTTCTTTGAGTGACTCCTTTAGTTGAAGTACCCATAACAGTAACATGTACTGCCTAAAGAAGACTACTCTGTATAACTCTAATTTATTAGTGAAATAAACCGTGGTATTTTTAAAATTTAGTCTTATTAAAACTCAAATTGAACAATCACTTTTTTACAATCAAAAATATATATTAAGATTAGGAGGAAGTCCTGCTTCTACCTACAGAATAATTCAGAAAAATGTTGAGTGGGGATTTAAAAGTGAAAGAATTAAACATTTTTAGCAAAACTATCCAGCTACACAGTAAAGAGACTTAAGGAGTGTTTCATTCAGGACACGTTTTCTGCTATGTAATCCAGATTTAGATAGAGAGATAAGACAGACATACTGACTCTAAACTGATATCTTTGCATGTCTCCAGATACTTAACGTCCCGCTGTAGTACCAGGAGGTATAATATAACGTAAGATGTGTCTGACGTAGGAGAACTGAACAGTCTCCTGATAATGCTGCTAATGTAATTACTGGAATAAGATGAGCCCAAGCTGCCTTTAAAATATGAAAGCATGGTGGAGATACAGAGAGACAAGTCAGCTGTGGCTGAGCAGAGCGAGCAGCAGGAGTGGTTTTGCCTCCCTGTCTGCACAAGCCATCCGCCCATTTTTAGTATGCTCTGTCATACAAGAGAAAACTATAGTGCCTCACAACCCTTGCCTGAGGCTTACTAAACTCACAGCATAAAGGATGTTTTAAACAAGATTTTGCAGTAAAGATGGTAACTTGATCGTACTTGGAACAATTTGAACTGTGTAAATATATGAAGAGTTTCTCTTCACAGAGAATTTAATTTGTTTAGATCCTCCTGTCGCCGAAGTCTGGAGCAGATCGCGTGCTGACTTCCAAGGTGTGGGAGTAGACCCCGACAGAGGAACACTGCAAATTGAAATGCTCCCAAGTAGCGCTGAAGTCTCTGCAGGCCCTTGCATGTGCTTGTGCCACTCCACTGATTGCACGCAAAAGGCGTTTGAAGGTGTTCCACATCTAGATTATGTACTGCAGGCCATCATGTGTTGCCTCAGAAAGCTCAGCAGCTGATCTGTGCTGTACAGCAGCATGAAGAATAAAGAGCCTGACATAAAAGTGAAAAAGCATAAAAGAAGGGAGACCAGTAATGAGCCAAATATGTGTCTTAACTTTGCTGTGGACATGCACTCGTTTTCTTTTGGTTTTCCCAACCCACCTGATGTCAAATAACTGGCACATGGAATGCATTACAGATGAATCAGCATCGTGACTCTCGTAGCTGCGTGTGATTATCTGTCACACAGATGTTTCAGCTTCTTTTTGTTTGCTAGCAGCCAGCCAAGCAGCCAGACCTGCCTTTCTTTTCCTGCTTGAGGAGTGGAGAGGGATCGCCCACAGATGTTTAACTGAGGCACAAAGCAGAGTGTACCTGAGCTGAATGCACATTGTTAGCTTCATTGCCTTCCTGGGCAGCGTCACGCCCTGAGAAACAATTGGAAAAGATTTATGGGTTTCATCTGAGGAATTTTCCAGATGCTGCTTAATAAGTGGAGACACTGCATTAGTTGCAGTAGTAAGGATTCCCCAGCTCAGAGCATGCCACCTGCAACACACAGTGTACACATGCTGTGATTTGCTGGTTCCTACAGGAGCAAAGGGGGGGGGGTGTGTTCTTTTTAATAAGCCATTAAGCTCCCATTGTTCCCCAAATATTGAGATTTGCTGTGACTGAAACCTGTAGACTTCCACTGTGGAATTTATTTCTACACTGATGTGGTGCTTATGTGTCAGAGCATCAAATGGAACTGCACAAACAGATCTTTCAACTCCTCTTGTTGAATTTGTGGGAGTTTCTGAAGCCAGCTGTAGCTTCTTGACCATAGTTTGAATGACAGACCTGCCCTTCACTACAATGGCATTTTTTCTATAAACATTAGCAACAGGATGAAAGTGGACCATCCAAGGTTTGTGACAAAAGAACTTTACTGAAGGCATCCAGTAGCCCAGCATAGAGCAGTAGCTGAAACCCAGTTCAGAGGACTTGGTAGTTGTATGGAGGGGGTGGCAGATGGGAAGAGGGATGTAAGAGTAATGGTAAAGGTGGGTTTTTTTCCCCCTCACTATATTTGACCGTGGTGGTACAAATCAGTATTTGCTGATCAAGTGGGCCTGTTGAGTAAATGATAAATACTCACTTGACCCTGCAGGTGCTTACTCACATGTTTGATTTGTGCCTCTTTTAAAAGCAGTGATTTTTTTTCCAGTTTTGTTTTTTTTTTTTAATACGCTTGGACTATTTGGGAATATATTTACTGCATCTTAAATAGCAAAACATAAACTATACTCGATTGCAAGCCTCAAGCATCTGCATCAGCAGAGCTTTACAAGAGCCATTAGTGGTGTAGAAAGAATGGTGACTGGATGGCTGTGTTACATCATCACTGCTGAAATATGGTTGCCTGTACCATGCACAGCAAAAACTCAGGTCTTTCTAGGCCTGGAGAGACATTGCTGTATCTCTTTGTGCCATAGGAGAGGTGACAGCAGCTCTTTGTCACTACTTTGTTGACTCTGAGTGCCTTCATGCTTTAATTGAGAGAGAAACTTGTGTGAATAGTCCATAATTTGCTTGTTGCCAAATATTAACTGGATTTAAAAATTCCTTTAGTTCTTACAGTTCTTTTTATTATTTTGCGTTGTGGCGAATTGCAGTTAAATTAATCCCTGAATTTAAGTTTGAATAGTATGAGGGGAGGCTAATTCCCCTTGATTGGCAGCTGTAACAGTGTAACAGACGTGTAATGATTTCATTAATCTGCATTATTATTAGTTCAGTATTGCCATGTAGCACTCACTCTGTACCTAGATGGTATTTTCTATTGCAGAATAACATGACATTTTCATTAGGAACTCTGGCTCTTTTTTTA
>VXBZ01005904.1:188202-201211 GCA_013399135.1 Heliornis fulica | reverse complement strand
CCCCGCCCCCCAACATTAATATTTTGGCGATGCACAGCTATGTGGTGTTACCTCCTGCTGAAGCTCTAATTTTGTTGGTGGAAATCCGCTACAGTGTTTGGCATCGGTGAAAGGAGTCACTAACTCTTTCCCCCAACCTTCTTTTTCCAGATGCTCTCAAAGTCCATTGAGCAGCTGAAGCAGCCTGGCAGTCACCTGGAGGAAGCTGAAGAAGAGCTTCACGGAGAGCACTCGATGCAGGAAGAGCGAGCTCCCGCCAGCAGTGCCAGCACTAGGGCAGAGAGCAGCGGTGCTGGTGTGGATGACAGAATAGGACAGCAGGTGGGGGCTGTTAAAGTCAAAGAGGAACCACCGGACAGTGATGAGGATGTTCAAACTCAGCAAATGGAATCTGGGGAGCAAGCTCCTTATATGCAGCAGGTAATAGGCAAAGATTTAGCTCCAGGATTCGTAATTAAGGTTATTATCTGAACATCATGTGCATTTTCTAGGGTTTGATGAGAGATTGTGTTTTGATTCACTGAACTAGCAAAATCCTGATTTACTGCTCAAAGAATCTAACGAAAGCAGAGTGTTGTATGCACACCTGAAAACATAGTGAAGCTCTTCCTTATGGCCACTCATTGAGAAAATACCTGTTGCAGTCAATTATTCTACATAAACCTTTGCATAATAGCTGTTTGATAGACTTTGTATTAGCCAGGATTACATTACATCGCTTAGTTCTAGGGAAAAAGACCTCGTATCACCTAGTTTGTTGAGATCAGCAATTGCTCTGGAATTAGTTTCCAGACCTGGTTGATGAAACGTTTGTCCTCTCTGATCTTGAATCCTCTGACTTTTGCTTTTGGCTGTCTGTATATACTGTATCATACCATAGTCTTGAACACTGTTAATGCTAGGGTAATTTTTTCCCCAGTAGACAGGTACTGACTGCTCTATCAGTGGTCCCAGGCTGGTGTACAAAGTTACATTTAGAGAAGAATACAGGTGGATGTAAAGAGGCAAGGCAAGGCACTGTTTGAAAATTGCACAGTTTTCTTCTTTTTTTTTTTTTTTTTTTTTGCACTGCTTAGTTACTATTTCATTCTGTCTTATTTGATGTTGCTGTCTGCAGAGACATCCTTAAATGAAGCAGATGCAAGTACTGGTGAGAAGCAAAATGCAGCATTAGGTTCCAGTCAGTTATTAGGGTATTGCAGGAAAAGCACAGTACTCGTTATCGTTACCATTTGATAGCCTATCACTTGTGTTTGGGCTTGTTCTTAATAAAGACTAATCATATGATATGGAAAAAAACAAAACCCAGAAATAATGACTGTGCATGAAATGTCAACTTGGCAAAAAGAAACTTCAAGCTGAGAGGTGGGTGCATGTCCCTGTCCCTCGCTGTGGGATCGGGCAGAGCCGAGCTGGGTGCAGTGTGATGCCCTGTTTATTTAAGTCGATACTTTGTCAGGTTCCCGCTGATCTCCTGCAGAAAAGTGATTTTGGGAGGGGGGCGGGGGGGGCAGGAAATGCCTTATGGAAACAGGAAGCCCAAGTGATTCATGTGCTGAGGAATGCGAGGCGGTGGGGGGGTGGGGGGCTGGGCAGCGCTCCCTCTGTTTTTAAAGGCACTCTATGAATTGATTTATTGTCAAAGAAAATAACAAAGCGAGTAGGGAAATTGTTAAGGAAGCTTTCCAGTGAAACATTTCCTTCATATTCCCTTTTGATATGTTTACCTTGTTTTATAGCTTTACTTTCGTTAAGCTAGTTAAAGATTCATTGTATTAATATCCCCTTTAATATGGATAATCCCAAACTGACCTGGAATCCTTGTCAGGTTTTTTTTTTCTATTAAAAATATTTATATTTCTAAAGCTGAGGTATTTTAAGGTGCAGTATCCTGTTTCAAGAGAGATAGCTGTTTTGCCAAATGTAGAAATTGTTCTCAAATGCGTTATTAGGATGTGGTGTTTACATTATACTCTAATACTATCCAAACTCTCATAAAATGTTGCGGCTTCTAAAGATACATTATCCTTTTTCCTAGGTGGTCTCCAAACAAATGACTAAATAAATAGTTGCTATAAAATGTAAGGCCTCCTGAAACATAAAGATCATCTTAGATAGGAAATAATTTATTAATTGAGAAAATACAGGTGATTTTTATGCGTGCTTCGTACTTGATCAGGAATCCTTCTCCACTTTGGATGAAAACCACATTCAAAAAGCAAAGCATATAAAAATGAAATTATATGGTTTCCCCACTATGTATAATTTTTATTTTCTTTGAAATGTAACTTCAGCCTCATCAAAAAGGGATAGTGCATCTTTTAAAATATATTTTATGAGGGGAGAAACTTGCAAATGAGAAGGCTTTTGTAGAATAACACTTCAAAGATATGTATTCACAAAGGACAAAAGATATTTTTATAATGTCACTCAGGTGAGATACCCCAAAACACTAGTGAACTTTAATTTCAGAATCTTTCAAATTTGGATAAAATTAAAATAGAGAAACTACCTGGAACCAGTGAAAAGAAAACTGGGTTTAAACAACCACATTTCTAATTGATAAATGTCTCTTACATTTTAAATCTACTGTATTTATTATAATTTACACCCTTTGAGGTGATCTCTTGTTTTGTGTTGTAAATATATTCTGTTTGTATGTTTCCTTTTTTTGCCTTCTGATATAAGTCTCTTCCTTTCTCAAATAAAGTTTTTTTTAAAAGATCCCCTTTCAGATATCTGACTTTGTGTAAAGTTGATAACTTAGTGGTGCTTTTGCTTTGTATAACCAAATATGTTTGCTACACATCATTGAAACAATTCAAGCTTTCAGGAGCAAGAATTTTATGACACAAATCTTACAATGCTTACACAAAGTCTTATTTTGGTCTCTTGTTTTATCCTACATCAGCCATTATGAGTTTTAGTGAATGTGGAACCAGTATTGATGCATGCTCATTTTCCCATCGTGGCATTTGTCTCAAACGTGTGATCGTATGTATATATATTGAACCATATAGGAAAGGTAAAGGCAGATCCCAGTTTCTTGGCTCCTAATTATCCTAAATTTGGATAACAAACTGAAATAATTTCCATGACATTTCTAAAACCTTCCTGAAATCCAAAAGGTGCTGAGCTGAAACTGAGCTAGATTCCACCCATAAAGATGTCGGGAAGTGACAATACCTCAGACTTGGCAGACTTGAAAACAAGTGCATGAGATAGTGAAGTCCTGCTTTGTAGAGAAACACCCAAGAGCCTCCTTGGAGATGTTAAACACCTGAGGACATTTCCTGAAGTTCAAATCTATAGAGAGAAATGGTTTGTACTGCAAACCTATCTCTGTAGGTGAAGTACCTGAATTATCACTACTAAAAGAGTTCAGAAATTTGATGCTTTCTAGCACGTCTAACTGTTCAATTAAATTGCAAAGGCTCTTAACACATTTGACTCTGGGACAATATAAACTAAACTAAACTTATTTCAGCGATATACGTATGTAAGAATAAATAATTTAATTATTTACAGTGATATAACAGTAACATTTCTCAGTCATGCACCAAAAAAAAACCAAAAAACCAAACAAACCCAAAACCAAACAGATAATTAGAAAATTAGAAGAATAGCCATAAATTTTTAACTTTACAATATTCCTGTTTTGAAGGCTTTACCTTGGGCGAGGGGGTGTTCTACATGATTTGTTAACTATGTATCACTGCACCCATAACAAAGAAAAAAAAATAATTTGAAATTTAATGTAATGCAAGCACAATTTCACGAGGTTTATCTTTTCCAGGAATGTTGTGGTTTTGGTTTGGGGTTTTTTTTGAACAACAGATGCTAATTCCGTCTTGTTGTCCAAAAACCAAAGTCAATACAGCTGCCAATTTAGAAGTAATTATTACCAAATGAGGGAAAATACTTAATAATTTTTACATACTCGACAGACACACATGCAGATACCATAATGCTGACCTTGTTTCCATCTCCTGGCATTAACAAAACAGGATTAAAAGCCAAATGCCTCAGCAGGAGCACTCAGGACACTACTACCACTCATCCTTCCTATTCAGCAATTCAGTTTATTTGTGCACTATCCTCATTCCATCATCATTATCATCAGGATCACTCAGACTTACTCCACTATACCCTGTTTTTATCTTCACTGGAATTCTGGGGTTAAAAAGTAATCTGTAAACGTTAGTCCCAAGCACCAATCTAAAACTGTTTACTTATTTCTCCCCCTTATGAACACTTCACAATTTACAGCCAAAATTAGCTAAGCCAAGTTAATTTCCTTATTGTATTCTGTCTCACCAGCAGCATGTCCTACTTATCTACTTAAGGGATGTTTGTTTGCTTTTCATTTATTTGTTTAGTTTCTGATTTCCTTATGCAGTTCCCATCATCTGGGTGATAGCAGGGCTCTTGTACCTCATTTTGCAGAGGAGGATTATGCTTTAGGACATCATATGCTAAATTACTGTTCAGGCAAACAGAAGCAGCACATCCTGGATAAAATTATCTTCTCTCTGTGCTAGAGCAATAAGAGTGGTGATTTTTGTGGATTTTTTACCACTCCTTTGTATTTGGCAGACTTTGCGCTTTGCATTTGTTGTTTGGGGTTTATTTCTCTCTTTAAACTCAGCCTAATTTGGAATTACATTTAAAGACAAAAAAATACAGTTAGCTTAGACTTCAGAACCACCAGAGAGGTTGGGTTTTTGAGCCATGCTCACTCACTCAGGCACACAATCAGGACTGGCCAAGCCCATCCTTTCAGTGTCCTGGTTTCTGGCCCCCATTTGCTGAGCTCAAGTGTCACATTCCTCCTGGCCCCAGAACTCATCTAGTCCATTCCTAGCTACCTGTGGGCACGCACAGCTATCTGAGACCCCCCAAGGGTTGCTTCATCAGCAGCTGAGAATTAAAAGGGTACTAACTTAGCAAATTGAAATCATTCAGCAATCTCCAATTATCTGTGATGGCTACACGAAGGCCTTAGTCACTGGAGTTGTTTTGACAGACCAGATACTTACAAGTAAGTCATTCAGTGGCTTAATTAGCTGATTAAATGTTTTGAATCTGGCTGTGGACCCCTTGTTGTGTTTGTTTTACTTTCCATAGATGTCTTGAAGTAACTGTCCTGACTCTTAACAGGACGTAGCCCTGGAAGGTAAGGGAGGTTGGTTGGAGGATAAGCTGCTAAACATACCCCTCTGCACACTTGGTCCTTCCAAGGTGGTAGCACGTTACAGCAGTTTTGGCCTTGAGCGGGGAAGTGAAGAGCTTGAAAAATGGAATTGTAAGTTTTGAACAATGTCAGACTTCCAAATAGAATTTACAGCATGTCAGGAGTTGGAAGGGACCTCGAAAGATCATCCAGTCCAACACCCCGGCCTGAGCAGAATCACCTAGATTAGCTCACACAGGAACGTGTCCAGATTGGTCTTGAATGTCTCCAGTGAAGGAGACTCCACAACCTCTCTGGGCAAAATAAACCTTCCACTGCCTCTCCTGCCTCCTCAATACATTTGCAACAACCGTCACATATACCACCACAATATGCCTTTTTTTTTTTTTTTTTTTTTTTGTTGGGTACCTTAGTTCTCTCCTTTAACTGTGCAACCTTGTACCTTCCTGTCCTTCCTCTGGTCTGAGAGAGCACAGCCCCAGTGCAACCACTACATAACACAAGTCAGCTCTGTCATTTCTTGGGTCAGGCTGGAGCCACAGTCTGGATGGAGACAGGAGGTAGAGAGCTGCATAGTTGAATTCGCTTGTTTGGGGAATATTTTTCACTCATCTACATGAGAGAAAGTCCCATCTGAATATTTAGGCAGCTTTCTCTCATCTTTACTTTTACAGGCCTGTCCATCCCTATGAATTTTGTAACTGTGGTCTTTAAAAAGAGGCTACAGAAAAAAAAAATCTTTATTTTTTTAATTAAAAAATAATATTTTTAATAATTTAATAATTTTTAATGCCAATTCTGTGTGAACGTACATAATAATGAGAATAATTACAAGTAATTATTCTTACTAGTTGGATTTGAAAATGATTAATTTTTGCAGAAAGTATCAAATCTGCTTTCTTAACAATTGCCAAGGGGGTTATTTTTGCGTCTCCCGTTGTAAACCTTCCATTACAGAAGTCAATAATCTTGTCACATAATGAGATTAAGAACTGACCTGTCAAACTGACCTTGTGGCATTACAATCCAACAGAGTTACTTCAGCTCACCAGTACCTGCAAGGAATAATGTTGATACCACTTTAATTTTTTTGATCCAAGATTTTTGTATGCTTCTTTTCGTCCATCAGATATTTGTGATACAGCTCCTCGATACTTTTGCTGCTGCTGTCTTTGGTCAGAGAAGGCAGAAGGTGGGGGAGGTAACACTAGGCAAAATTACTTAATCAGGGGCATGTAACTAGCATGAATTAAAAGTCTGTAAGTCCAGATCCCAGTAATTATCACTTCACATTTTGACACTCAGATGATACATTACTTTCATACCATTGGGTAGTTTATCGTTTCCTGTATCAGACATCACAGGGTGTTACTATTATTGTCCTTGAAGAGGATTATGTGTTCTTGGAAAGCTGCTTCTTTAAAAGCTTCACTTTTGGAAGGATTCTGTTTTAACCTCTGAATATCTCTCCCTCTGTCTGACACTCGTATATGTGCATACACCAGTTTTTACTTTCTTCCTCCCCTTAAAGCACGGGAGTGAATAAATGCACACCTCAGTATACTGCTGGCTAAACATTCATGAAGCTCTGGTGTTTAATGTCCTGGGAGCGTGGCTCAGCCTGAATGCCTTGGAGACGTAGGTGCTCTGATGCAGAAAGCAGTACATAATCCATCTCCTCTGAAGTTCAGGCCTGTGACCTGTGGATCCCCAGGAGACCAAGGTGGTCTTTCTCTTTATACTGCCTGCATTTCCTCAGCAAGGGGTCTTCCGGAAATTACACCTATGAGTTTGCAGCAACACAGCGATGCAAGGACTTAAAGTGGATTTGCTCAGGTTCCCTGTATAGCAGCTAGTGAGGCATTGAAGGATTCAGTCTCCCACCCTTTTCTTGGTCTTTTCCTTTTGCTCCCATCAAGAAAGACACTGTGATAGTCTGCAGGCTTTTAAAGGAGATCTCTTATTACTGAGCAGACTCAGAAGGAGCAATGGGTGGAAGAGCTGTTGGGAAATGCTCTCTCCTTGTGTGCAGAGGAATAACTACTGAGCAAGACCAGCTGCTTCTAAGGCTGGTTCTCCTAGGTCTTCCTCTACTGAAAAATACAGCTTGAAGAGAAAATACATCAGATAACATGGCTCCATCATTCAGGTACCAGACTGCACACAGGGAGAGGTGGTGAACAGGCTTCCCTCGTTTCTCACCCATTTTGATACCTTGCTTTGTGTGTCCCAAGCCCAAGAGCACATGTCTCTTGACATCTTCTGTTATTCCTAGAACATTTTAGTTCTTACCACTTACCTATATTTGAACAGGTCCTTTTATCATAGTTTCCCATTAGTTTCTGCATAGATTTTAGTTTTCTGAAGCTACTGACTTTATAGAGAGAGCTCCAAAGCTTGTGTTTCTGACAGAAAAACAAAAAATGCAGTGCTGAGGAACAGAGCCATCACCACAGACAGGCTCAGCCCACGGACACCTAACTTCAATCGCTCTGATCGGCCATTTCTGCAGGTAATTAGGCCTCATTAAGGATGCCAATGATTTAAGTTAAAATACATGCAGTGTTATGCTTTGTGCTACACGAGTGACTTTCTTCATAAAATTCTCCGTCCCTTCTCAGGCAAGCCCTGAGAACACAAGCACGGGACCAGCAAGTGAAAGGGGCAGAAGCAGGACTCATTTCTGCACATGAGCATGGGACTGTTACTCACCTGTGCCCATGGAGAATGCTCTCACCAAGCAGTGCTCTTTTTTCCCCAAGTCCTTACTGAAAAGCAGGATTTCGATTGACTGCATTCAGGTTAATGTCACTATTAAAGTCACATGGACCCATCTGTAGAAGAAGTAATCCTTCTTTCATCTCTCTGGCCCTTTCCCTCAATCTTGTAATGAAAAGAAGAGAAGACAACAACAAGAAAGACTCAAAGCATGTTAATTGTTCATGTTCTGCTTTCATGAAAGAAGCTGGGATTTGGTAAGAAGCTGTGTCAGGGAGGGAGTTTTGCAGTTGGCACGCTGAAGCCCATGCTCATTCCCAGCTCCATCTGGGTGCCAGTACCTGCACTCTCAAGCCTTGCACTGTTTCACTGCCAAGTAGTTCCCACAGCCATTGACCACGGAGATGCTTCCAGACAGTGAAATCAGTTGGCATAAAGCCCATTCAGCCAGGGAGGAGGCAGTTGATTCAGTCTGCCATACCCACAAGAGCACAAGGTTTGTGAGGCTGCTATTGTAAGCTGAGGTGAGCTGCAGGTGGCCACCACAGAGAGACAATTTCATAATGCAGTTTCCTTCGTAGATTTCTTTTGCAGTACCCAACCCTAGAGGCCATGACTGAAGGTATCTTTTAACCTGAAAGGATACTGTTAATTCAGCTGGTCAAGGATGGAAAGAAGCTAGTTTGGTTCTTCCATCACAGCCAACTGCACGTCAAGTGCTGTGCAAAAGGCTAAATATTAACTTATGGCCAGGTACTCAAGGTGGGTTAGGTATACTGGAGAAGGAGAACTTTTGGAAGTGCTTTACTTCATCTTACCGGGCTCAGCTCTACTGTATCTACCTGGTTTCCCCCACGATTACTTCAACTTGTAATTAAGGAAATCCCAAGACAGGGGACTTAATGTTTGATGTATAGCAAGTTATTATCCATGTAGAGCTAGTGTTTCCTTTTTATTGTTTTCTTTCTTCTGCTTTAATATGGATACTAAGTACTGAAAAGGAAAATAAAGACTTTTCAGGTGAGGGGTTTAGAAACGGAGGAGTTGGTAAGGAAGAACACATTCCCTCCAAGTTTAGTTACATTCAACCTGCAGAATCCTGTAAATACAGCAGTAGCTTCTGTCAAGAATGACCAGTATATACATGTTTTGCTCTTCTGTGTTTCAAAGTCCATCCACTGAACTAAGAGCTGGGCCCTAGTAAAACCAGGAGATTCAAGCCCTGCAGCTGACTGCACAGCCAAGATAGATACTCTATGCAAAATAAGAAGCTGGAAAATACTCTTTCACACCTTGGCCCCTACCAAAACACAGACCCTCTCCTCACCTATTGCCTTCTCCACAGATCACCTTTGCAGAGCTATTGCATCAGCAGTGAACAACCACTGGTCACTACTGCTGCTGTACTCAATCCCCGTATCACGTAGCTTCTGAGAAGCTTTTATCTGGAGAAAGCCCTCAGGGCTTATGGCAGGTCTTTGGAGCAAGGGATAGGAACCAGGATGGGGAAAACAAAACTGAGTCCTTTGGTCCAAGTAAATCCCTGAGAGCACCACTGAGGGCAAAACTGAATTACTTTTTTTAACATTGACAGAAGCCAATGGCATCAACTTCACATGTTTTCATAGGTCTAAGTACACAAGAACATTATGAGAGCCAAGAAACATTACCAAGTTCTCTCCGAAGGCTAAACTGCCTCTGCGATACTGAAGCACCACTGGTAGTTCACGGGAATGAAGGCCTGTGTCCCTAAAACAGACAATGTTGGAGGAGAACCAAAAGGTGAAAGTCAGTGCTGGTTTCCAAGAACATATTTTGCAAAATCATGCACTTGGCCAGCGTGTGGGGTTGGCTCCTGGCAGGGAAGGAGCAGTGGCTGGAGGCCAAGGCCAGCCAGGGAGCAGGGGGATGGAGAGGTCTCCTCACTCTGACACTGCTGTGGGACATAACGGTGAGAGGAAACGGGAAGTGGAGCAGCAGCCATAAAACATCTTAGAGGACACATAGTTAGGCGTTGGAGTCCTTGTCTTGGAAAGTAGCTCCATCCTCTCCTGAGGATGACTGCTTCAGCCATAGGCTCCAGATTTCTATCTGCTGCAAAAAAAAAATTTATTGTCTTTATTCTCGGAAAGCAACGTGTTATTCAAAACCCACCTGGATACTGTCCTGTGCAGCCTGCTCTAGGTGATCCTGCTCTGGCAGGGCAGTTGGACAAGATGATCTCCAGAGGTCCCTTCCAACACCTACTGCTCTGTGGTTCTGTAATAAAGGATTAACTCCTTTCCCTTTTAACTGAATGTTTTAGCCCATTTTATAGGAAGTTCAGGCTAAGCAATTTAAGTTCAACTAGATCCTTTCAAGGAAGAGTTCCTTATGAGGACAGGCTGAGGGAGCTGGGTCTCTTTAGGTTGGAGGAGACTAAGGGGTGACCTCATTAATGTCTATAAATATGTTAAGGATGAATGTCAGGAGGATGGATCCAGGCTCTTCTCAGTGATGGCCAGTGATAGGACAAAGGGAAGTGGTTCCAAACTGGAACATAGGAAGTTCCATCTTAATATAAGGAGGAACTTTTTCCCTGTAAGGGTGACAAATCACTGGAACAGGCTGGTCAGAGAGGTTGTGGATTCTCCTTCTCTGGAGACATTCAAGACCAATCTGGACATGTTCCTGTGTGAGCTAATCTAGGTGATCCTGCTCAGGCAGGGGAGTTGGACTAGGTGGTCTTTCGAGGTCCCTTCCAACTCCTGACATTCTGTGAGTCTGTGATTCTGTGGCAGTTAAAAAAAATGTGATTAAAGAGAAAAAGAAAAGCTGGTCACTCTGATGGCAACTATCAACAAGAGTTGCTGGTTTTCACTTTCTTGTCAACATGTCCCTTAACTATTTTAGATTCACTAATAAATTCCTAACTCTCCATACTGACTACAACTTGAATCTCACTTCAATCGCTTGAGAAGTAGTATAACTGCTGAAGGTTTAGCCAAGAGCATGAATGTTCTATCATCTTTCCCACACTGCTTTTTAAAGATAAATTGGCATTTATTTTTCCAGCTAAAGTTTTTACTTTGATTTCATTAAATTATTATAAATTAGTAAACTTAGTAGTGCAGTTCAGTGCTATTTCAGAACACCTGTTTCAGAAGCACCAAAGTTTCTGTTGTTTCTTATCTGAACAATCTGGGTCAAGGAGATAAAGTTAAGATAGAATATCTGACATTCTTACTGAATCATCCAGTATATATTCAAATTGGTGACCTCACTCCTTCCAAACTGATTTGCAGCTTTTTCCCTATTGTGCAAACTCATAACAAAACAAAAATACCAGTGGTTTGATTTGGTGCTACCAACCACTGGAGAGTCAAGAATGGATTAGCAAAGTGTTCTAGTTAAACTTAATAGTGCAGTGACAAGGAAATTCAAGGATGACACACGATACCATTGACTAGCAGTTCTGACTGTATGTCATTACAAAAGACTGGCAGACATATGTCACGATCCCAGTGTGTAAGGCACCCAAGTTTTTCTTAACTTTACTGGGAGGATCTCATTTTTTTTCCCTCTGAAGCAGAGCATCAGCACTACCCTCCAGTGTAAACCCTATAATGCTTCCTGAATGTTCACATGCTCAGGGCATTTTGAGCTGCACCTTTAAAAATAAATAAATAAGGAATTGTTTGGCATATCAAGCCAATGACCAAAACCAGGGAGCCTGGTGAGTACGCTACTATGTTCCATTTAACTTCATTTTTTGTGGGCATTATGCATTTTTAAAATGGTTATACATTTCCCTGAACCAATGTAATATAAAAGATTTACTGTTACAGTTTGTGTGTGGCCAGGCAATGGCATATGGAAAACATGTTTCCTGCTATTTAATTTAATTACTCTAATCACGTGCCAGCCCCGGGCATGTCATTCTGGACCTCTGAGGCTCTTTGTCTGTCAAAGAGATAGACAATATCTTGGCTTTGTTTAGTTGCTCTGCAGGCTGCAGATAAAACCACTGAAATACTGACTGTTTGTTTAACCAAAACTTTGCATTTTAACCATTTGGCTTTGATTTTTTGTTTTACAAGAAAAGATGACATTTTGGCCTTGGTGAGCTGGAAAGGAAATAATAGGGATATGAAGAAGAACTGTCACTTTCAGCGCTTAATAGATGAAAAAGAATACTCCAGCCTTCTGGTCAGAAATCGGCTTTGTTAGCAGAAACTTAAGACATGCATCAGTGTTATTTTAGAGTTGCCTGTTAGCAAGGGCAGCTGGAAGAGTCCTGTTTATAACAGCTCCTTCCTAATATGGTTAGCCCGTCATTCAGCCATTTCAGTACAATTTGGCTTCTTGCATTTAAAAAGATGAAATCGTAATGGATGAAACTAATTGTAATTCCAGAGCAAATAATCATGCCAATAATGTTGCATCCATGTTTTAGTTAGCTTTTATATTAAGGACTTGCAGTTATTTTTATATTAAAACCCCTGCAAATAACAGCTTGAAGTCTTTTGAGAAAAATCCAAGAGCAGATAGGCAGATTACAGTACTTCATTCATATTAGAAACCCCAAATCTACAGAGAAATTAATCACACACTTATCTTAAGTATGTGCTTAACACCACCGCTTCCATCACTTGTAAGCAAGTGCTCAAGTTCATGTTTTCCTCAACTCAAAAGCGATACTAAAGTGCACTTTAGACACACGAGGACGTCATTTCTAACAAGCATGTTTTCAGAAGAAGAAAGAATAAGAACCATCTTTTGATCAAATTAATTCCATCTCATGAAGAATTCCTTCACGTATAAAGACTTGCCTATTCTTATATTTTTGGAAACTAAATGAACTTCAGTTACTATTCAAACAGCAAAATAACCTACCTCTTTATATGGTAGCGTGCCAGTGCCTTGCCACAGTAGTTTTCAAGCTACACAGCATTAAAGAGGGTGGACAGAAGGTCTATGAATATGTTCTCAAAGGGTCAGCACTATGAGAGGGAAACACTGTTTGGGATGCAAAAAAAGGAAGGTGTCCATCTGCATGGTTTACTTATATATGGTATTTCAGTCCATGGTTCTGCAACTGCCTTTACTTCTCCCCCC
>VXBZ01005904.1:161279-188178 GCA_013399135.1 Heliornis fulica | reverse complement strand
CCCCCCGTTTCCCAGGTGAAAGACAATAAATAACAGTTATTTACTTTTAAATTGCTCAGTGCAGCAACACAAGAATTACAAACATTGTTAGCAAATACTGAATTACAGCTCCTGTCCCCCTCAGCTTTGAGTTAGCCACTAGATGACACTACTTCCCACTTACTTACCAGGTGTGGGCATGTTCTCCCATCTTGCCACAAACTGGTTCATACATTTACACGCTCTTTGATCAGAAAACTTGAAAAAGAGCGTTATATGCAGTAATTGCCTTCAACACTGAAGTGTTTTACGATGAGTTTTGTGTTTTGTGTATATACACATAGGTATTTAGGTGTGTGCATGAAGGTGTGTAAACAAGCATTACAAGCAGCACTCCTTAGTCTTTGCATGATCTATAGAAAAAATGTATTATAACTCACTGTCTGAGTCTTTAGGGTGTTGTAACTTTGCAAGTGTTGATGGCAGGTCCACTTAAAAGAAGCTAGAGGAACTCCAAGAAAAACTTAGTAGGCTAGAGTGTATGAAGAACACCCCCCTTGCCTGCTACCACCCTACCCACCCCACCCCCCCAGAAAAAAGGATACTGCATTGACTTGTGTGGTGTGATTCTAGAGAGACTGGACACAGGAGAAAAAAAAAACATGCTGAGGAGCCAGGAAAGAGCAGGGAAGTCCAAAAATGACAGACTGGAAGGAGGAAGAGAAAGACACGGAAAGGCTGTCACACATAGCCATAAGGCTGCTGGGCTGTGGTTTTAAAATTAGGAACAATGAAGTTTCCAAAAGGATGTGTGGAAAGAATCCCACTTTTCTAAAAGTGTGATTTTCAGAAATCTAGAAGCTCCAGATTACTTGAAGAACAGCTCCTCCAAAGGTACATTGATGCTAGTAGGATATAAGAACAAGGATATGGAAGTGGCAAACATCACCTTCAGATGCACTTCCATTTCTACCTATGTCAACAAGCTCCTTGCTTTGTTAAGATTCTTCTTTGTTTATAACACATTCGCTCTAGATGCGTATGACTGTAATGCATACATAGTGTGAGGTGACACACACCTGTGACTAGCGGTGTTCCCCAGGGGTCAGTGTTGGGTCTGGGCTTGTTTAATATCTTCATTGACGACCTTGATGAGGGAATAGTGTCCACCCTCAGCAAGTAGCTGAGAATACACAGCTGGGAGGAGTGGGGGACACACAGGAATGCTGCGCTGCCATTCAGTGAGACCTGGACAGGCTGGAGAGCTGGGCAGTGAGGAACCAGATAAAGGTCAAGTACAGCATGCGTAGGGTCTGGCACCTGGGAAGGAATTACCACGGGTATCCATACAGGCTGGGGGATGACCTGCTGGAGAGGAGCTCTGCAGCAAAGGACCTGGGGTTCCTGGTGGATGACAGGTTGGCCATGAGCCAGCAGTGTGCCCTAGTGGCCAAGAAGGCCAATGGGATCCTGGGGTGCATTAAGAAGAGTGTAGCCAGCAGGTCGAAGGAGGTGATCCTCCCACTCTACTCTGCCCTGGTCAGGCCTCACCTGGAGTCTTGTGTTCAGTTCTGAGCTCCCTGGTACAAAACAGACAGGGATCTTCTGGAGAGAGTCCAGCAATGGCCACAAAGATGGTGAAGATCCTGGATCATCTCACCTGTGAAAAAAGGCTGAATGAGCTGGGGCTGTTCAGCCTTGAGAAGACTGAGAGGGGATCTCATCAATGTTTATAGATATTTGAGATGTGGGACACGGCCAACCTCTTTTCAGTGGCCTGTGGGGACAGGAAAAGGGGCAATAGTCACAAGTTGGACCACAGGAGGTTCCACACCAATGTGAGAAAGAACTTCTTCACAGTGAGGGTGACAGAGCACTGGAACGGACTGCCCAGGGGTGTTAGGGAATCTCCGTCTCTGGAGATATTTAAGACCCGTATGGATCTGTGTGACCTGCTCAGGAAACCTGCTTTTGCAGGAGAGTTGGACTCGATGATCTCTTGAGGTCCCTTCCAACTCCTACAATTCTGTGATATACTTAGAGTATTTCAAATGGCCATACTAAAAATGTAACTTTAAAACCTGCCTGTCATCTACTGGTGTGACAAGGTACTACCCATAGTCAAAGCAAAATTAAGAATTACTTTTTTTTGTTTAGCAATCTAAATTTGAAATATTAAAAATCTTCTTTGTTTTGCATCTGTGTTGACTGTGATCACCAGTGACTGTGGTGATATAGGTTGGATACAGACTTACCCTTGACCCCAGCAGCCCCATACTTCCCTACTCCTTGTCGAAGGGAACCTCTGAGCAGGGAGGGTGAATCTCCAGCACGTTCTACTCTGTTTAGATTCCACATTCTATCACAGCCCATTATTTTAGCATTATTTCTCCTGCTTTAATGCCAAGAGCCAATACTAAAGTTTTGCATTCATGCAATATGAAGTCAATATAGTGTTTAACTAGAATCCAGTAAGGGAGCAGCAGGATATCTCTGCTGACAAGCTGGTTTTGTTATAGCAAAGTTTTCATAGGAGATACAAGATGCTGATTTGTAGGACTTCAAGATATTACATTGCCTTAATAACATCAGGTTGGCTGCATCTTTGTGACAGTTGAGTGAGTGAGACTTTTCCTGTAGTTTTGTTGTATGTTTGGGAATTGCAGATGTGGATAAAGTCTATTCCATTCACAACTAAATTCTTCCAGGTTCTAACAGTGTATGTCCATAGTCCCTATAAGAGAGTGGTGATACATTATAGGCACAGCACCATGTTTGCAAAATCTAAGTTTCTAAGTAATTTCTCAACAAAACAATATGTTTATTTGTTTGCAACCAACAACTGAATAAGGTCCATGTAAGAACTGCAATTTTCTCAGCCATTTTAAGGGTGCCCAAGCCCGCAGGAGCAACAATATCTGGAATCAAGGCTACCTGAATTGCAACCATAAGCAATGTAATCAAAATCAAAGGTATAGTTTTATCCTGTGCATGTGTTATTTGGATAGGTTAATTTACTGGGATTATGGAGCTGAGAAGAAAAGACATAAGAAAGAAAAGTATAAGAAAGGCTGAGAAATACTGTGTTAGCCAGAGGTTTTGCCTGTTTGTTAAAATACTGTCATGCATTTAATCTAAACAACTGTAATTACTTTTTCAGACTTCGATTTCCTCTGCAAATCTTTTGCTCTTATATTTAACTTAGACAGGACATCTATGTGAATTGTGTCTTTTCCACCCATTTTATACAGTTTCTTAAATTTGCTAGTGAAGTCGCTTGAGCCCCCCCTCGAAAGACTGCTTAGGAGGAGAGAAAGCTCTCCACTGTCTGTGGCTAACCATGAGCTTCAGGAAGGTTTGCTGGAGCACTCAAGAGCAGGCAAGATAAGAAAGCAGCTTATATTTAGACCTGAATCTGGGACTTGCTGCAGTAAGAATGAAATCACCCTGTTGATATATACACTATCTGTGCAGGGACAAACTTCCTGGTCTTAGTCTGATTGTAAAAGCACAGAGTGAGCTTTTGCACTGCTTTAAAAGGGAGAGAGACTTAAAAAAAAAAAAAGTTTTCAGTCACTTTCATTCTCTCCTCCTGACAAAAGAACTTCAATCTCAGTTATAGCAGCCCAAGAAATGCATTCCTTTGGAACTAAGCTTTTCCCTTCCTCAGGTCTGGCAACCTTAGGAGGGAAGAAGCTTGGTTCTACTTGCCATGCTTGTGGAAAAGAAATTGTGACTTGATGATGTTTCACTTTGTCCTGTAACAAAGTATTTCTTGTTAGCTGGATCTGAGATGGTAGCAGGAAAAAAAAAATATTTCCCCAAGTAACTTTGAAAGGCAGCAAATCTACCTCAAAGTAGAAAGAGTGTGAGCTGTCAAATGGATGCAAACCACATTCAAACAGTGAAAAGTAATGTATGCAGCTTTGGACAGCACTGGAGATAAAGTATAAGCAAATTCTTCAAAGTTCTCCCTCCTCTCTCACTCCCGGGAATGACCAAGGCAGCAGTAGCAAGTGTTTTGGAGCAATGCAGTTCAAAACATGTTCTAAACTAAGCATATACCAGTGGAGTAGAAGAAAGTTTTGTTTTCAATAGAAAGAGCTCTGCACAGAGCTCTTCAAACAGTGTATAGTGAGGAGGTTTTAGGAGGGGTTATTGCTTCCCCACACCTTCAATTAATTCCTTTTAAGATGACCTGCCAACAAAACCATTCAGTGTTTTGAAGTCTTGTGATAATTCAATTACATTATGATCTTGAAAGATAAGAATTTTGCCTGGCATTTTCAAACATACATTTTAGCAAAGGTACCAATGGCAGGATTCTTCCTTGCACAGAATCACGTGCAGTGATGGTTCCAGCAAAGGGTAAGGTATGTGTCTGAGCTAACAAGGAATGCAAGAGACCACACAGGCAAAGAAAGGGAAAAAAAAAAAAAAGAAACAACCAAAAAAGAAAAAAAGTCAAGAGACAAAAAAAAAATTATCAAACCAGAAAAAAAGCATAATCAGGTACAAATAAAAGAAATGGCTTCAAGCTTGCTGGAGAGGAGCTCTTGAATTTTGAGAAACAATGATGGAGCTACCTGAAAATATCTGTTTGAAGTGTGTTACACCTACAGCACAATCCCTTCTAGCAGCTGATTGTTTTACTGAGGAAGCTGTAATAGCTGGCTTTACGCGCTTGAGGTAGCGAGTAGCGTCCAAGGCAAAAGATTTATAGTTTGCTCTGGGTATAATGGTATGAGGGGAACTGGCTGCCAAATGGGACTGTGATTTGTAGAGGGCGCCTTTGGTTTGGTAGGTGGTGTATTTGTTCTGTGGCTGGAGTTCACTAGAAGTAGTTGTTTGATGCATTGGCCAACGATAACTATCTTTAAAGAGGGAGAAACCCAAATCTTTCAAGTTTCAAGGAAAGAGCAGAATGAAATACTTGGGTATGTGGAAAAAAAAGAAGATGACAAACTCCATGGCAACATGAAGTAGATCAAGTCATGGGGCACTTTGTGGTTTATCACTTGAAAAAAGAAAGTTGTATTGACCCTCAAATCATGGTAATTTTTAGTATTAAATAGGCCTCTTTTGAAGACTAAGCTGCCTGAGAAGAAGAGACAGTAGTTTTGGAACAGAGCCCTCAGCCTGAGAAATAACACTGCTGGTTTGGCTCTGCTTCCAATATTGTTGCCTAGTTTTAAAGGTTTTCAGCAGGACTTCAGTCTGGTGACCAGCATGAATCACTACGCAGTAGATTAACACAGTGTTTTCCCAAGTGTCTAATCTCATTTTAGGATCAGAATACAAACAGCAGCAAAGCATCCTTAAGACCCAAGGAGTCCTAAGAGCAAGCCTGCAATTCAGCCCTGGTCAGCATTCACGTGATCAGGCTCCATGGCATCGCTTGGACTATCCAGGATTCTTCAAATGTTCTGACATTTCTGCTCTGACCTAAAACTTTACCTTTGCACGCTGAGCACAGCTCTTGGCTGGCCTGTGAGAGTGGAGTTATATGTATAACATCTTATCCTCTAAATCCCGCCTGCTGAGTGGATTCTTCCTTTCAAGCTCGCTTTTTATTGCTAGAGGGAGAGCTTTTGGAAGAGCTGTGTCTGTATTCCTTCTCTTTCGCTTGATTTTTTTTTTTTTCCTGCTATTTTAACACTCCTAAAATCGGGGAAGAGCTTTGCACTTTTGAACTGGCTTCGGTCCTTCCAACCAGCAATGGCTGAGGCACTGATTGAATGCTTGCTGAGCTGTTTGCATACCTCTACAAGGAAGAGGCCAGGCTAGTCAAATGCAGATTAAGGTCTTTTCAAGTTGTTAACCAGAAAATTCCTTTATTGTCGCTGGATTTGCTGTTTTTACATCAAGAGATTGATAATGTAATTAAAAAAAAAAACAAAACAGCAAACACTATGAAGTGTAGCAATAGATGATTCCGCGTCATTGATGCCAAAAGGGATCTGCGCAAGAAGGGGAAATGGTAAAAGACAATAAAGGCAACAATAAGCGTGTGTGAAAAGGACAAGTTAGGCATTAGGCATTTTTCATCCCAGTTCAGGTCTTCGGCCATTACAATGTATACATAACTTACTCGTTTGAAGTGAAATCACTGAGGTGCTTAGGTGCCTACTTTTGAAGATGCCTACTTGCGTGTAGGTAAGTGGGCCACTCTCTCAAGTGTTCTCTGCCATCTAATGAAAACATCTGTGGATTTACTTATGCATGGAAAAATCCCCCAACAACACAGAAGAGCGCACATGTGAGAGGAGCCTACATAACTAACAGTGGAGATGGCAGCCCCCTCAGAAGGTATGAGATGTCACCATTCCAAAGTCACTTTATGTACGCTCAGGATTACTATATATTTGTCTGTGTATTAAAGGAGGATAGGTTTGTCTAAACAAAAAGCCACAACAACAACACTTATATGTAAAATTCCTACCTTTATGCAATAAAAGACTGAATGGAAGGTTCCTTAAAAAACAAATCACTACCAACAACACTTTGAAGATATTATGAATTAAAATAAGCACACATTTCTGCATGTCACTCCACTGCCTTTCTCATATTACAGTTAGGTCAGAACTAGAAAAATACAGGGTCTGCACTAAGTACCATAATATAAAATTATATGTTGATTTTTCCATGGGCTATTAATATCTTGTTACTTTGAGACTGTACTGGTTGGTGGTTTCTGGCTTAGCCATGTTTGGCTTATAGGTAAAGGAAAAAATTTTAAAAAAATAGAACGAGACCACCTCTGACATGAATACTAACCTCCAACTGCTAATCTGTGTAATTTATTTTTGGTTTATATCCATGTTTATATCTCAATGGAAATGAAATAGCATTATATCTTCTTAGCCTGTGTATATTTTTGTGCATGCTCACAAGATGAGTGCGGAAATACTTTTTTATCTTGCTTACAAATTTCAGTAGTATCAAGATTGAGACTTTAACTTGTGGATCCTGGGTGGAATTCCAAGAGACATTCCAATGGGTAATAGAGTAGAAGATGTAAAGTTGCCAATAAGACGGAGAGAAGAATTTTTCTCTCACAATCAGTCACAGGAGAGGGTGGGAAAGTCAGTGTAGGAATGGTGCCGGATGCATTCTCCTGAGGCAATGTTCTTTAGACACTACTGAACACACCAAGTCATAACCCAACCTGCTCTCCTTCTCTCCCTCCTTCAAAAATAATTGCATGCCCAAATACCTAACAGCAAAACGTTGAAGAAGTTCCAGTTTTATCTCTAAGACAAACTCAAATTCCCCTTTGCTTGTGGAATGCCTCAGGATTAGGAGACTGAAAACGTTACCAGATAGCTTGTAAAGGTTAGTGGTATTTAGTTATTGATATAAAAGCCTCGGTGAGGGACTGCATTTGTAGAGGGTTGCTAATGGAATACAGAACCTTTCGCCTTTGGGTCACTGGATCAAATCTGTCTCTTGTGGATAGTGACTGAGGTTTGCTACAATTTAAGCTTTCAGTGCCCTATATAAATTAAATATGTAGAAATCAGAGATGGAAAAGCTTGTAGCCTATCCCCCTACCAGTACAGAAATGTTCTCGCCAGTGTATTTCCTGGCTAAAGGTTTTCCAGTTCCTAGCAGGTTCTGTCCACCCTGCAGAGCAAAGCAGCTGGTATTAACGGATATCTGCGTTTAACTGAGTCCTCATGAACTCCTGCACTGGCACCAGAGCTGCAGGAGGGATTTGGCTGGCACCTCTCTGCTGCCTGCCTCCGCAGGGTGCGCTGAGCGGGCAGCGGCCCAGGAAGGGACCACATCCCCCCGCTGTTGCTGCCTGTGGTGGGGGAGCAATCAAAAGTCCCAGCTCCTTCCCACCCTGTGCAAAATACCTTCTAATACAGAGGGATTACTGAATCTCATTTTCACTGCCTCGCTTATCCCCCTTTAAAGTCCTACCAATGTCCTACCATAACCAAACAGCTGCAGGTCATAGTTCTAAATTGTAGGTCTGATGGATTAGTTCGGGTAGCTAAAGGGAAGGGCAGATATTAGTTCAGACACTGATGTGGACTAAAATTTTCCCAAAGTTTGGAAGAGATTTGGAAGCCTGCTTGGGGCTTCTTTCTGATTTAAATGAAAAGCTTTGAATCATATTACCTTTTACAACTGCCATTTGCAAGCAATTAACAACATTGTGCAATGCCCAATGCTAGGAACTGGGTACTGACAATATCAAAGTTAGACTTGCAAAGTAACTCAATGACTACTACTGGCTACAGTGATATAGATACACATGGGCTTTGCAGGCTTAATAAAACACAAACAAACAAACAAACCCCACACCATGAATAAACAAACAGATGACAGTGGCCCATTTCAAAGTACTAAAATCAGGTGATAATTAATCCAGTTCTCATCTCTAGAAAGGAGTTTGAGGGGCTACTTTAAGTTACCCTTTGTGTGCCTCGAGGTGCAAGTTACAGCACTGAGACAGTGTAAAGTGGGATTTCCTCAGCACTTCTAATTTTGGCCGAACGTGCCCGTCCCACAGGCTTTATAATCCAACACTTCCAGCTAAAGTTGCTAGAGGTACACAGCCTTCAAATCATTGGTGTGTTTTGAGGAAGGAGGCTGAACTTCCCTGCTGTGCACCAAAACCCGAGAGGGCAGAGAGGGTGGGGTGTCGGAGCGGCCCCAGGCACCGACTCACTGCTGGCAGGTGCTGCTGCAGGAGCAGAGCTGGCTGCTGCACAGCCATCACCCCAGACTCTCGAATACCCCCCAAAATATGGGTCTCTCCATTCAGAGCACAGCCAACAACTGCTGTGTTGCCAGTTATTTCTGATAATCACAGCGATGAAGTTTCAGCTGTTGAAAAATTCAAGCAATTGTGAAGGAAGATACTTTGGGCTTCAGAAATATTACAGGCAGGTGATTTATTAGAGGAGGAAAGAATTTAAAACAAAAGAACACCAAACAAGAACAAAAGCAGTACAAAAAAATTGCAGCGAATCTACAAAGGGGACACTCCACACTTTTTTCTTCCAAGGTAAAAAAACCCACAACCTTGTGCTGCAAAATGTCTTTTTAAACACAGATTTAGAGAAAGAAATTGAGGGTTATAAACTAGTAGCCAACAAAAGCAAGAAAGGCTGGAATGTTGGTAACCAATTGCAAGCACAAGATCCAAGCATAACATCTTGAATTGCTGGTACTGTAATAAATTACAGTTTTCACTTTTGCATTCTGCAAGTGAAAACAGCACTAAGTCGAGCTTGGGAGAGGGAGTGCAAAGGATGACCTTTTTCATTCCCCTGCACCCATTACACATAGAGGAACTGCAGCGTGGAGCAGTGAAAAGAAAAAATGAAAATACAACACCCATCCTTGTGTGAAGGGACACGTAAAATGGGGTTCCTGTGTTGCTGAAGAGTTAATTGTCAGGTAGCAATAGATGAAAGCCAAACCAGACTCCAGGATGGTCTGCTATGGTGGCTGTTATCTCATTTGCTTCCATGGATTAATTTTCCCCTCTTTAACTTTAATTAGATAAAAGTCTAAGGGCGGGAGGTGGCCCTGGAGTGCTCAAAGGGCAAGAAGTGGTCAAGAGCTGGTTTCTCTCAAACTTTGATTAGCCTATTTGATAAGTGATACTAAGCACCCCAATTGGTTAATGAATGAGGGGTTCCCATGAGGTAAGTGGCTGGGAAATTTAGCCTCCCCCACAGGGACAGTGAACATGTAAACTTCTGTCCTTCAGTTAGGTGTCTACTGCAGTTAGGAGCAAGGGTGATTTATATCCTATCTGGGTCCTGGAGTGTATCTGCATTGATTGACTCCCTTGATCTTGACATCAGTCACTTGGGCTTTCAGAGAAAGGGGGAACATAGGAGATAATGAAACCTACATTAAAGAAGACCTTAACATTTATGTAAACGTTATTCTATCTTCAAAGGCAGAACTCTTTCAACAGAAAGAAGATTTATTTCCTACTTGGACTTATTAGGAAGAAAAAGTTGCAATATATTTAATATCAAACTTCTGACTTTGGTGATGGTCTCAGTATTTGGGTCTTGTCACTTACTACTTTGCTAAATTGCATTATAGTTAAAATTTTACTGCATACAGCTTGCAAACACCAACATAGACACATTAATGTCTTGTGAAAAGAGACATCATCCTCTCCTCATGGGAAGGAGAAAGACAGAATGAAGAGTTTGGAGAGTAGAAGCAAAAGTGTAGAGAAAACATTTGGAAAGCTCGCACTATTAAATGTGAGGCTTTTGCACGTGTAAATCCTTGATCCTAGAAGTCAGAACACTTAAATAAAACTAAAATGCACCTCTCAAATGTTCCCCTAGTGAATATCACCTACATAATAAGATTTCCACGGCTGGTTGCCAGGCTCTCCTTGGCCTGGAGAACAGGGGGCAGGTTTGGGGCACCCTGGGGTTGGAGGGAGCCTGGCTGGAGCCAGCAAAGTCCTTGCTCTGCTCAGCAGGTGACCCACCAGGCCAGCTTCAGCATGAGCATCAATTAATGCCTCGGAGAGGCATCTGCTAAACCATGAGGGCAGCAGGCAGAGTGGATGAGGATCTGCTCTTCACCAATTTCTGCAATATTAGATTTGGGATCTTTTGTTGAAGTTCCAAGATAAGTTTAAAACAGACAAGATTTTTTTTTCTTTGCACCACAGGTAATGAAATTCTAGAATTTGATGCATGAGAGATTGAACTAGCTCTTCAAAACAGGAATGGATAAATGGACATCAAGGTCATAAGCAAATAGTACAGGAAAGAGACAGGGATATACTTCTAATGTCTATAATGTCAAAAAATACTAGATGCTGGGTGAGTATGAAGGGAAGGAATGGCAGCGAGTAGCTGCGCTGATGTGCTCTCACTAAATAGCATCTCCTATTCTCTGAGACAATATTGCTGCTGATATAGCAAGGCATTTCTTAGGTCCTCACCTCAAATCTGATTTGGCTTTACTTGATCCTTCAGTCATACCCAAACTTAGATTCTATTGTTATTTCTTTTTTTTTCTGTCTAGTTTCAGAGTGAAGCACATTTCTGCTTTACTTTTCTTAAGACTTGAGTCTTGATTTGTTCTCCTCGAGACAAGTAATCAACAGCACAAACCTTTTTCCTTTGTAGCTGTGAGTGCCAAAAAGATTCAAACCTATCTTTAAAACAGCCTTTTACTTGGAATACAGCTACTGCATTTTGCATGTTGTAAAGACAGCCTGAAAGTGCAATAAAGTGCTAACTTTCAAATTACTGGGTAGAGAATTTATAGTCCAGAATCATCTTATTAAATATGCAAAAACATAGGGTAAGTATGTAGGGATGAGTAATTAAATAAATAAAAAACCAACCAGGAATAATAATTAAACCTGTGGGAAGTCTTTGTATTAACTGGTATGTTTTTAGGCAGAGGACATGCAAATAAAGTCTTAGTTGCTAAGTCCTACATGGCATGTTTGGTAACTAGCAGACATAACATTTGCAGTTCTAAATGGAATATGATCCTCTGTCTGGGAGAACGTTCGTTAATTTGTAACCTGCAGAGCTGGGATATTCCTGTGGTAATGAATAATTTCTTTGCAGCTAAAGCTTTAGCCCAAAAATATATATAGCATGGAGAGAAGGGAGAGGATGTTTTCTTCATCTTTGTCTCATACTAAAAATCTTTCCTTCTCAGAACATAGAAATATAGAGTTCTACAATTTGAGTGAAAAACTTTATTTATTATTCAGCAATATGAGGTCAGGGAACTGTATGCTAATCAAGAGAAGCACCAAAGCATTGTCTCTATAGTCTTATATTCCTTGTCTTTTTCAAACTGAAAGAAAAGGAAATGGAAGGGCTGACATCTTGCCTAGGTCCAAACCAAAGTGACATTAACACAAGTGGTCAGAGCAACGTAGCAGGGAGGAAAACTTGTTTCTTGGTCAGGACCTCAGGCAGATAACATCTGCAGATAGATATTTGCAAATTTATGCTAGCTCTGTTATACTCTTTTTACACTTGTTTCTGCAGTATTTAAACAAACCAACCTATAAGTGCTAACCTCCCACCTAAAACCACCTTTAAAAAAAAAATAAATTAAAAAATCTAAGAATTAAAGCACAGTCAAGCAAAATCCCTCTGCAAGGAGCTATTGTTGAGTTGTTTCCCCCAGTCTTGGCTGCCTCAAGGCGCCTGAGCTATACTTGACTGAGGTTTCAGCTCTCCCACTTCCTCACTCTTAAATAAACAGTAATTTCTGGCAAATCAAAGAAAATCACACCTGACCTTACATTTAAACCTGCGATTTCCTCAGATCTTCAATGTTATTCTGAGAAAATAGGGAACCCATGGGCAGAATTCCCCAGTGGTTTTATTGGCTGCATCACACAGAAATAAGTATGACTCCGGCGATGAAGCTGCTGAGGTGTCAGATAATATCCATGCAGATATTATCATCCTCTAGACGAGATTCTGAACTCTTTGCTTAGTGACTGAAAATCCAGACCCATTGAACTATTCCTAAATTACAATCTCAAGGACTTTTAACCGCTCACTACAGGGCAGGCAAATTGCTGTCACCAGCTTTCAGAACATCCACTGGGCAAACAGCCCAGCTAAGCAAATAGTTTGGCTCGACGGACACACAAGCCTACAGCATTAGATGAGAATTACACATGTGCATAAAATCTGCTCTAGACGAAAATGTTATCTACAGAAAAGTGCATACATGCTTTGTCAGGGTGTAGCATATGCTCAAGTCTATAAATCATCTCTGTTCCTCCACACTCCCTCCTCCAGTTGCACAGTGACTAAATACCTCTATCAACCAGGTCTTTTAAGTAGAATAGACCTTTCAAAAATTCCTCTTTCTTAATGCTCTAACATGCATGGGTTCACAAAAATAAATTACCATATTTTTATCTGTTTGGGATCAGTACTGTTTCCTCCTCCTTGTGTTTACTTTCCTTCAGTAGCTGACATCAAAATGTTTTCTGGAATGCCGGGACTAAGTAAGTTATACTTAACTCAATATCTAATACAAATAGCCCTGGGGAAGGTCCAGCAACACAATCATAAAAGCTACAGTTTCTTTTAATAGCTTGCCACACTTTGCTGATATAGTATTTCTCTAATCACCAATCTTTACGTGCCTTCCTGACCTTGGAGCTCTCTGTCCAAATGACTTTGTGGTATCAAAGGCCCATGTCATTGGAAGAGTGAATGGCTTTCATTTTTCTCCCCGAAACTTCCGGTTCCTGGCATCTGCAAAGAATTATTCCAAGCAGCGCTCGGCTGCCTTGCGGCCACTGCCCTGTAGTGGCCTGACTGATGGAAGTGACTTTTCCCAAAAGGGTTATTGTGGTCAGCGCTGGGCGGGTGCTGCAGTCAGTGCACAACCAGCCCTGCTTCCTCAGCTGATTCTGTCTCACTGGCGGGCTACCACAACGCTGCAGCAATTAATTACTGCGGATTTTTGGAAGGCATCAAATAAACGGGGGGTGTGTTTCAAGAGTAGACTAAAGCATTAAACAAAAAAACCCACCAAAATAACCGTAGGTTTGGAAGCCTTTGGGATACAGCAAAGATGAAATCCTGAGTTTAAAAGCTTTTAAAGACCTCACATTTGAAGGGGGACCTAAGGGATTTGGGGTTTGTTCAACAGAATGCCCAAGAAATCACAGTTGTGCTGCTCTGTTTCCAGGCAATGAGAAAGCCAGTGCCTGCATCCATAGTTTCAGCTGTTTATGACTTGTGTCTATTAAAGTTGGGTTCTCCTTCTCTTCACCCTGCTCCCATCTAACTCATCTCACTTTTTGCCCTTTTACTATAGCACCCTATATTTGCCTTTTACTTTTTTAAAAATATGAAATATAATTGGACCTATATAAGTAGTTACTATGATGCATATGGATATTTACTATGCTGTTACAAACTAATTGAAAGTCATAGCTTTTCCCTTTTTTCTTTTTTTTTTTTTTGAGAGAGGAGTGGAGGGCAGGAGGATAAGTAAGGAAGAGGATTTTCAAGACAGTTTATTGTTATTTTGTGTTACTGTTTTAGCTCTATGACAGCAGTCAAGCACCCTTGTGTTGAACACTGCACCGTCATGTTGCAGAGGACGAACTGCTTAAAATCTCCATAGTTAGGACAGATAAAGCCAGGATGACATAAGGTGACACAGGGCTCAGAGAGGTTAGGAGACCAGTGCAAACTCACACAGCTGATCAGTAACAGATAAAATTTGAAAATCCTGGTTTTTCTTCCAAGACAAGATTAAGACAGCATTCCTCAGAGACGGATTATGTTTTTCAATTACTTAAATTAAATTTTAATTCAAAGAATGAAAACAAAACATCTTCAGAGATCCAAATCCTCCCAAAGCAACCTCACTTGACCCAAATCCCTCTTGGGGCTTTCGGCCCCTGGTGTGGCTCTTTCGGCAGCATAGCCCTGTAACCCTTTCTTAAATGAAAAAGAGAGGCTCTTCTACCCACTGGGGGAAGAGAGACCCCAGGGACACAAACATTTCACAGCCTGAGGGAACCAGCCATGACCCTCTGCTCAGGGCTTCTCACTCCTTCCTTTCTCGTTAAAATTCATAGATTAGGTGAGACAACTCACACCTCTTGGTTTAGGCGCCAATGGTCACCCCAAGGTTCCTTCCAAGACTTGAAGCTAGAGGACACTATTTCCACTGTAACAAGATTAATTTTGCTCTTAGCAATCCTTGCAGAATCCTTGTAAAATCTTTGGTTTCCAAAGAGTTTGGCCTTATTTGCTCTTTGTACTGAAATAATGTGTTGAATCTCCAGGTGTTACAGATTCTCCAGAAATATGGCCAACTCTGGAAAGGAGTTCAGTAACTGTTTGCTACCACAAACACATCAATGTACTACAGATTAGGTGAGGCAGCAGATGCTTCCACCTGGAATTATACTGAACCCAAATTTTGAAAGCATTATACAGGGCTCTGCATCAGGACCAATTTTTAGATATAGTTAGAATAATTTTCCAGCTAATTAACAAAAAGTCATTAGAAGACTTACAGAATCATTTAGGTTGGAAAAGACCTTTAAAAGATCAAGCCCATCAGTAAGCCTAATGCTGCTCAGTCCACCACTAAACCATGTTCCTAAGTGCCGCATCTGTGCATTGTGTTTTCAATACCCCCAGGGATGGTGACTCAACCACTTCTCCAGGCAGCCTGTTCCAATGTTTGACAATCCTTTTGGTGTAGAAATTTTTCCAAATATCCAATCTAAACCTGCTGGCACAACTTGAGGCTATTACCTCTTGTCCTATCACTTGTTACTTGGGTGAAGAGACCAAACCTTACCTGGCTACAACCTCCTTTCAGGGAGTGATAAGGTCGCCCCTCAGCCTCCTTTTCACCAGAATAAATGACTCCAGTTCCCTCAGCTACTCCTCATAAGACTTGTGCTCTAGACACTTTACCAGCTTCGTTGCTCTTCTTTGGACAAAATACAGCACCTCAAGATCTGTCTTGTAGTGAGGGACTCAAAACTGAACACAGTACTTGAGGAGCGGCTGCACCAGTGCTGAGCACTGGGGAATATTCATTGCCCTAGTCCTGCTGGCCACACTATTTCTGATACCAAATCTGACTTACAACTTCATGATCCCTCCCAAAAAAAACCCCAACAACCCAAACCCTGAACTTTTTAAGGAGGTAATGCCAGCAAATGTATGCCAGCAACAACCATCAGGGCTTAAAACCAGGTAAAAAAAAAAGAAGGGAAAAAGGGGGGAGACCGATCATAGCTTATGTTGATGTCTCACAACACACCATGAGTAAAAGCGAAAATTATCCCTGTTTCCAACTGTATAGCAAAAGGCTTCTAAATTCTCTATAGACTGGCTAGAAATAAGTAAGAAAAAATCCAGGTAGCAGAAGTCAGGTTGTATTAAATTATATCCAAGCATATAGCATATTTCAAAGTCCAAAGAGCTACTTGGATGTGTAAATCTGAACTTTTATGATGACCACCAGGGATATTGAAAAAATGTCAGTCAAAATCAGAGGCGTGGACACAATCTCAAGTACTAGTTATATTAAAAAATGGAAAAATAAGTACTGAATTGCTTTCATCATGTTTGTTCACTGAGAGTAGCAAAGAGAAATCTCAATACCCAGAGTCAGAGGAGGATTTTATAAGAGAGAGAGGGAATGAGCTGAGAAGCTCACTGCCTGGGGCTGGGCCTCTGGATAATGTTAGCTTTCTAGTTGGGCTAAATCTGCCACATTTTAGCATATCTGCTGATACTGCAATCAGATCAGGTTTAACACCCTGTGGTTTCTGGGAAGAAACCTTCAAATGCAGCCTGTCACATAGAATACAGACAGGAATGTGCTCTGCTTGGCTGGCAGCGCAAAATGTTTTGAACCCAGGCCCAAAGCTTTCATCCCACCTCTGCAGCTCTGCCATGGGACAGAGATACATTTAGTAATGTCCATTCTTGCTCAAGAGGTCCCCTGTGGTCAGCAGTTTGCAGGCCAAACGTGATGGCAGTGGCATGGTGTAGACTGCCAGCTGTTCAGGGTGCCTGGCTTGGGGTGCTCTCAGCACAGCTCTTGGGACTCACAATGGCCCTCGGGGTTTGCTGTGACACCACGTGTATGCTACATACTGTGCTATAGGACTGTTTTTCCTCCTGCTTTCTCTGAATAGGTTTAATGCTTCCAGAGGCTGGAGATAAAACAAGCTAGATATTCCCCAAAATAAACCCTGATAATAACAGTGACTCCAAAGACACAACAGCTGAGAGGTTTCTGGGGACCCTTCAGCATGAAAGCTTTGTGTGGGTCACAGAGACAATCAGCCTTTCTCTACTCACCCAGTCTGTCCAGAGCCCTCCTGCATGCATCCTAAATCTACGGAATGGAGATGCTTTGATTCGTCTATGCAGTGTCAAAAATCTGATATTTTATAGTGCCCATTGCTCTGAAGTCTTTGTCCTACCCTTTTCCAAATACAGCACAAACGAAAAAAAACAGCTTCTGACTGTACCTTTACTACTACCTGTTGTATTAAAAAGCCACAGTGCTTCATTATTTCCAAGTTAAAACAAGCAGAGAATACTACTGGTACAATGTGATTAATACTGGTGTAATGCTTGAAGAAAAGACTTTGAAATCTTGATTTCTAATCCTTTTTCACTTGGATTCACAGTTCAAAGTCTTTCTATATCTCGGGGTTTTTTTGACAGCAGATGAATTATTTTCACATTAGCCTCTATTTATTAGGATGGCATCATACAAAGGGTGTATATATATATATATATACACACCATATGCATAAAAGCTATTGCAGAGGAAGAGCTAGCAAAAAAAAGGTCAAGTGAAAGAGTGTACATAAGTGCATGTTTTAAACAAAACCAAACCTTCCTGTGTGACACTACACCTGAATACAAAAATGAAATCTCAGACAAAAAGATTTCAAAACCAATAATCCATTGTCAGACAATAAAGAAGCACAACTTTACTTTCAGCATGGTAGTAGCTATAGTTCTGCAACACAGGGGAGAAAAGAAATTCCAAGCACTAGATTTCATTTGTCACAGGCCTTGAATCTAGAGCATTTGGGGACAGCTATAATGTTATCTTGAGTGAACACAGGGCCGACATAATTAGGAATAAGGAGGTAAGATGCAAGGGGAATTGTCTGCATAACTTCACTTTGTAAAATCCTCCCATAGAAGGTGGCAGTCAGGAAATCTGCATAATAACAAACTTGTCACAACACAAGGCCAACTAAATACAACGTTTTGCTTTGACCGGTTCTCAGAATTCCCCCACTCCCTCCTCCCAAGTTTCATTACATGTATTTAACATTGTGGCTATTGCTTTGGTGCAGATTTTCCAGTAGATATTTTTTCCAAGGGTTGTATGGCTGCAAGAAGTCTGTCTCTCTTTGTGGACATTGCTTTAAGAAGCATCTATATGAAAGAGTTATACCAAGTGCCAAACCCTCCTCTCAGAAATCCCAGTGAAATCCCAGAATAAATTTCTTAGTTGCTCTCTGGTTCATCTAGACTTTGATCTACATAAATAATCCAGTCTGGTACCAAAACAGAACTACAATGTGCTATACATTATAACATTATTAGAGGAGACCACCTCCACTGACTGTCAGGTTATATCTTTTGAGCCCTTATAGTTCTTGGGACACAGGATTTGTGCTTCCCAGCTGGCTCATCTGCTTCTTTCCAACTTCTTGCGGTCTTCCTGATCAGCTACTGACCCCATGACAATCTCCAGCATGTGGATGCCCTCCCAGCGAACCATTAGGCTGTGCTGGGGGAGGTGGTTTAAGGGACTTCACCATCAATGGGCTGTCTTCCCCAATATACAAATAGAGACACCACCACCATCTTTGCTGGACACTGAAACAAAGAGAGAGTGAATCCAGCCATCCTCTGAAAAATAAGCCATGTTCTAATGTAGAAAATTATTTTTGTTCTATACTTTGATAGTTTTGAAAACTGGAATTAACATAGCTCAATTGTTGGTTTTTCTCATTTTTAGGAAGGAAATGGTTCATAGTAAGGAGTAACAGGGCCCAGATGAGGAATATAGACTAGGGTTTGGTCTCTAATTTTGTGTCCTTTGATCTATTAGCATTCAGACTTCTTTTCCTGTAAGTTACTCCTGCATACTTCAGAGTGAGAGAAATATCATAATATGCAGCGCTAAGATCCTTATGTAGTGCGATCAAATCCATGAACCACCTTCCTGAAGTGCTACACTGGGACAAATGCTCTTATTGCTCCCATTTCTGCTCCCAAGTTTACATTCCTTTTACTTTTTTCTTACTGTTTCTATTTCTTGTATTTGTTGTGACATTTTAAGATGTTTGAGGATTCTGAAGACATCAATACATGGAAGACTCAGCTTTTGCTGGAAAAAGAATAAAGGCAAGAAAGGACTAGATGACCTTCAAAGGTCTCTTCTAGCCTAATACACCCTATTATCCTGTAGTTGAGCATACAAGCAACATAGCTTTCAAATTCTAAAAACAAAAGGAAAATTGAGAGATTTATGATAAAGAACAGAGGGTGAGAAGGGGAAAGTTTGGAGCTTGATACTCAGTTGCTCATATTTTGTAATACTATATGCGTTCAGTTTAAATTAAAAATAATTTGATCGTATTACAAATAATAATTTCCAAGTACAGCGTCTCAAATTCTATCAAAAATTATACTGTTACTATTTTGTGTGCCAAAAATCAAAGAAGTTAAAAGCTGGGCAGTGGAAAGATAAAAATATTTTTAAATACTTTGTCACCTTTCCAAGTGTGTGTATTTTTTCAAGAAACCATGTAACTCTTACTACAAATACGCTGGAAGAAGGAAATCTGTTGACATTTTAACCACACTGAAGTAAGGTGTGAGATTTGACAATACATCTCTGAAATCGTCAGAAAGTCAGAAGTCCTCCAGCAAAGAACTGGAACTTGGTAACCATGAGGTTACAGCTCTGCTATCACAGAGGCAACAGCAGAAACATGGTTTGTACAGAAGAGCTCTGGTATGGGCAGTGGTGATGCACACATCTGTTGTAGTATGTGCATTAGATTTATTGATCTATGGAGAGAGAATAGAGTTGGAAAAATGTACTGGTTGCAACTTTTATATTTGCTGACCATAAGGTCCAGAGATGCTCCCTGTAGAGCATCTAATTCTATGTAGGAAACAAAATTCTTCATGATGGCTGCTCTGAATTTAGCCTGGAAACTATTATTTCTCTGTATGAAGGTCAAACTAATGATTCTTCACTTAAAAGAGAGCATACAAGTCTGTTAAGAAAAAAAAAAAAAAAGCCCTGCATAAAGTAACAGCAGCATTATTTAATCAGTTTGGTGAAGAGGGTTGATAGAAGAGAGTAGTTGTTTCCTGAAACTGTGAAACAGGTGGGATGGGTAATTTTTTATTAATTAGTTTTGGCCAACCAACAGTTTAACTGAATAACTGCTGAAAAGCTGCTAGAATTAGGTGTCTAACCATAGAATGGTTAAAAAAAGTATTAGAAAAAAATCCTGTTAATACTGAAAGAGAGCAAGACATCTGGACAACTATTTTCCCATCGATACTCATTTCTGCACTTCTCTCTATTCTTTTTTTTTGAAAGCACCAAATCACTTCAGGAAAGTCTTGTGGTATTTCTAGTAAAAGCAATTAAGTAAGAAGAATCCTCTAAAGACTTAAAAAAAAGAAAAGAGGCAACACACAAGATGTTCAGATGGTCCCTTCCTCCCCTTTATTGTACCCCCATTATATCTATAAATCTCTGGGAGAGTCAGAAAGTGAGGAAAAGATTCAGCTGGGAACTCGAGCTTCTGAGAAGGTGCTGCATTTTCTTTGGATGCCTGCTGCACACACCGCAGAGTCAGCACTTCAGCAGAAGTGACAGAAGTCAAGTACCTGCCAATGTCAGGAGCAGAGAAGGCAGGTCTCACAGGAGCGGGAACTGGGAGTGAAACCAGCAGCTCAGCCGGACTCCTGGAATTTCTCTCTGGTAGAAAATGCTTTGTCTTTAGGGCCCTCCTCCCTGTCACTCCCAGACATGTTTCCCACCACTGCTTACTTCTTAATCACACCAAGCTTCATCTTAATGACTGCCCAGCTCATATTTCTTCACAAAGGTAGATGAAAACTTCTCAATCCATGTATTTATCTTGACTCTTCATCTGCATTGGTCCAGGATAGCTCATGTTTAGATACTCAGATTTGCGGAAGCTCCCCTTGGGTGGGGAGCTTCCACAAATCTGAGTATCTAAACATGAGCAGCTTTTACCATCTATCCCTTTGAAAGCACAGGTCAGCAACCCACCCACAGCTCAGTACAACTTTTTAGGATAAAAAGGGTCCTGACCCTGCCGTTGCATCCTACAGCCAGAGACAAGTGGCACGGTCCCAGCCCTGTCCCCTGCATCCTCTCCTACATGACTTCACAAAGGAGCACACATTGGCAGCCTATTAGTAGTGTTTTCTCTCCCTCTACTCCTCGGCCTATTTGACAACAAGTGTTTTCAGCTTAATATTGGGTTTTGCCATCCCAAAGCTTGTTCCTGCCCTAAAAGGGAGGGGTGTTTGGAGAGAAGCAGAGACCTCCTCAGCAGGGAGAAAAAACACTGATAGAGACTGGTGACCATGTCCTGGGCAGTCACTGTAGTAGGGCGGCTCCTAATGCTAAGCTCTACCCTGGCAGTTGCTGGAATAAGCTTGTCTGCAGTCCTCCAGAATGCAAGGGGAGGGCACAGGGTGTTTTCCCTGCTCAATGCAGGTGATCTCTGCCTAGGACTCTAGGCAGCTGCGGGGTAGGGCTACTGCTCTGTCTCTGCACCTGACACTCCCCTGATAAGTCTTCATTTACCCATTTTCTAGTCGACATTGTGTTCTTGGATTACAAGAAGAAAAACCTAAAATCTATAAACATCCTGATAATGTGTAGCCTAATATACCCAGGTGCTTCAAGGCTAGCTCTCCTGGTTTTTTGTGTTTTTTTTTTTCCTGTCTATGCTTTTGCTCAATCTAAACCCATTTCTATCTATTCATTCTATGTGTCTGTATCCCTACTTGCCGTTTACTTGCTTTTCATAAAAATGCTGAGTCTGGATTTGTGGCTGACTATACTTCAGATTGTGATACTGATTTTTTCCAGTTCTGTTGAAAGCAATGACCATGGAGGTTTGTGGCTTTACATGTGGTTTTGTAAAAAATAGCATTGGTAGGGCTGCTTGGTCATGTGTTTTCTCTAAGTGACGGAGCAATTTAAAAGAAACTATCTCAACATACTCATTTTCAGGGATACCTCAGACTAATTTCTATTTTAGGTTGGATAGATTGACAGAGATAAGTCATTTCTGCACTTTCACATTAGTGCACACAAATATTTTCAGAAGATCTCATAACCTATTTTTTCTCAGTTCCTCAGGGCAACCAGTTATAGGGTGGTTGGGTTTTTTTGAGGAGAGCCGGCAGAACCGTAGTTCACAGCACTTCTAGGTCAAAAGTTTGACTTCTACTTACATACAGCTCTTTTTCATAGAATGGGTTGGGTTGGAAGGGACCTTAAAGACCATCTAGTTCCAGCTCCCCTGCCATGGGCAGGGACACTCTCCACTAGACCAGGTTGCCCAAAGCCCCATCCAACCTGTCCTTGAACACTGACAGCGAGGGGGCAGCCACAGCTTCTCTGGGCAACCTATTCCACTATCATAACAAACTCACAGTAAAGAATTTCTTCCTTCAGTATAACATAAATCTACCTTCTTTTAGTTTAATCTCTTTACCCCTTATCCTGTGAGTGCCCTCAAAAAGTTCCTCTCCAAACTTTATCTCAATACTCCTTAAGATTACTTTTTTTTTTTTTTGCTTGGTTTTTAATTTTTGTTTTGTTGGGGATTTTTGTTTTGGTTTTCTCCTTCCCTGTCTCCCTGCTCATGCTCCCCCCACTACTTCTGGGGATAATCAAGGCCAATCCTATTAATATTTTCATGAGTTTGATGATTTCTGAAGCATTGTTAACTAGCTACTTCTAAAGGATATGAGAAGTTTCTGGGTGCCCAAGATTTCTGACTGAGTCCAGCTTTGGTTTGGTCCAAGGCTGCCACCATTGACACATTACATAATAACTGGGCTTTGTTTACTGCAAGTAGGGGCTGTTTTCTGGAGGCAGACACTGCCTGGCCTGAACACCCCTTGGATATATTCAACTACTGGGAAGGTAGAAAGTCAAAGAAGGTGGTGGCAAAGATTAGTGATAGGACCTGAAATTACTCTGTTGCTATGTTGCTAAGAGGGGTCTAGAAGAGACTAAGGAGTAGGGCCTCCAACAGGAGCCAGTGGATGAGATAAGGCAGAAGAGGAACCATCAGAAATACCTTTAGAGGAAAGGGCTGGAGGAAGAGCTTAGAAGGCAGAAGGTCTTCCTGCTGTCCAGGCTGGCTTTGTTTTCTTCCTCACTTAGGGGAAAACTTCCTTTCAGCACAAGTGTATTTTTGCTCTTCAATAGTAACTGTCCCTTTGGGTAATTTTCAGAAAACAGTGTGGAAATTATAGGAAAAAAATAACAAACAGATCACTAAAATGCTTAGAGGAAAAACCTTGTAAGATTAGTAGTAGTGAAGGTCTTTGTGTGAGGATGGGCAAGACGTGAATGAATTTTAACACAGACATTAGCACATATCACACCTCAGCAAACTACAGGGGAGACACAGCAACAGAAGGCTATAAACCCAGCCATAAAATAGGAGAGACCACAAGCATAATCTTGTTATTAGGAGCAGCAAACTTTTAGTTTCTTAGGAGAGAAAAAAAATTGGTTTCTACCACAAAAAACACAGCTAAAGCATAAAATTTTAAGGGCTGGACATATGCCCATACACACTTAGGATTATGGTAGAGGCATACAAATCATGGAATTTATTTAACTGATTAAATATGATATCAAACTCAATTATAAAGCAGATGGCTGAGAAGCAAGGAAAGTTTTTATGAGTGAACCTCACGCATTTTTCCTTTACAAAAACCATAATGCTTCTTCAGGCTGTGAATTCATTAGACAACCCATTCAACACAGACCATCTATTAACCCAACAGAGCAGAAGTGTGGGCCACTAATTCTCACAGCCAGTAGAAATAAAGAAGTACTTTTCCATAAAACTATCAGAATATACAAAACCTTCATCACCAAAACCAACAAATCACACACCTAAATGAAAGCATTATTCACACCAACCCCCACTGATTCCAGATCCTCCCAAACAACAAGCCTTACAGTAACGTGAGGAGAATAACAAATATTTATACTTACACACACACCACTTGTAAAAGGGTCATCTTCTCTATAGATACTTGTTCTAAAAACCCTACTCAAAACAGTTACTGAAGACCTAAACTGGTTTCTGAGAAGACGATGGATAGCTCTCCACTTGCACACAGAGGCCCTAATTGCTTTCCTCTACTAATGAACTAATCTCAGGCACCTGGAACTAGCAGGCTCCATGCCAGGCAGGCAGGGCTCAGGTTACCTAAGAAATGCTCCACATATTCACACAAATCACTAACCCTGCAGATGTGCAAATACCGCTTTTGTCATATTGCTGGAGAGATGGACATGTGTTTGCAGTGCTGTAGCACATAAAACCTGAAGATGAATTCATTGTGTTGCTTTAATCCCTTCCAGAGACCAGGTGGGCATTTGGGGAGCCAGATAAGTGTGTTGATTACGCACATTACTCATTGCATTAATCCACTTGTCTGTGTGACACAGAGCATCTCAGATGCTTGCAGCATAAATCTGTAGGTGGTTGGAAAAAAAATACATGTACTTCATGAGTGCCTGTTGTCTGCAAAACAAAACCTAATCAGGAAGTTTGCCTAAGACTTTGGCTAAAACCTAAACATGTCCAAAGTTTACTGATGCCTAGAGTTTTTAAAATTACAGTTAAAGGATCTGGAAATCACCAGAGGATGTAAGCAAGACTCAGTATAAGCACTGTGAGGCAAACTACTACATTTTTAACAACTTTTAAAAGGTTTTCACAGGCAAACAATTTTCCATGACCTTGGAAATTAAAGCAGGTGTCATGCAGCTTTCCATCCAACCATTCACAAGTTTCTTCTTCCCTGGACTGATTATGCTGATAAACATGTGTCAAATTCTAGGTATGTGTCTGGTTTCATTTGAGGAGGGAAGAATGATATAAACAAAATGCACCCTAGCAGGAAAATACAGGAGAGCAAGAACAGGCTCTCTTCTTGTCTTTGACAAATTGCTGAAATGTGTGGCAGTTAAAAAATTACCTTGACCTCTTCATATGTCTGATAAATGGTATCATTTGTATTGCTTACATAGATACAAACACCTATTTTTTTTTTTTATAAGTGAAGGTAGGAACATCTTCCTGTGTTACCTATATTTTCTATTTTTTTCTATATAATATTTAGAAATATAATTTTCTATATAATCTATATTTTTAACCTATTGTTCCAGTCTTTGCTTTTTTAATTTCAAGACAACACCAAAACAAACTCAAAAACCCAAACCTGCTCAGATTGACTTTTTCAGGTCAGTCAATATAGATAAACTAGATTTTAGATATTGGATGGCAATCTTACAGCATCACTGAAAAAGATTGTGCAGGCTATTGCACAAGTGAAATTCAGTTCTGAAAGCAAAAGTCAGATAAGGAAGTTCTAAAGGCCCAGAGTTTAGAGTTTACCAGCACTGATCAGAGCCCAGAGACATTTGTACACAGCTCATTGACAGCTGAATTTCCAAGATTTCCTTTAGAAGTACATTTAAATAATATGGTTTCATGTAGACTGGTAGAATACACTGCTGTACCCTTACTAGCTTGAGGATCATTCCAATACAGAACAAACCCTTTGTCTCTGTACTCTACTGATTATCCGAAAAATGAACTCAATTAATGAATTCTCGTTAGTTAGAGCAGACAATGAAAGATAATGTCAAAAATCCCTTTGATCAAAGCATTACACAGATAATGGCTATTAATTAATGCAATGAATGCAATCTATGAGGTTGAGGAGAGCCGCAGAAATAACAACTGTTCTACTGATTTTATGTATGACAGAGTGTGTGAAGAAGGGCTTCTGCAGGTATGAGTCTGGCTTCTTCCAAACTGCTCAGCTAGCTCTCATGCTTTAGAAGAGTAGGTAGATGATGGTTAATACACTAGTATCAGTGATACTGCCATCACTTGACTCTAGGATGCAAGGAGCAATCACCCCACAGACAGCAAAATACATTCTATGCCTTCTATACTGAGCACTATGTCAGCATCAAGGAAAATGATTGCTAAATCCCCACCAAGGAACTGAACTACTTCTGCTCTCCACAGAGAAAATATTCAGCACAATGGTAGCCATGCATTCTTCATTTCTGCTCTCTAATCACATACACACCCAACAAAGCTTACAAAAGATGTGTATGTCTAGGAGCATAAAAATATCTCCCCTGAAAATTTCTCACAACTAAAATCCTCAGTGACACTAAGTAAAAAACAAGACACTTAGGCATTTCAGGAAAGATTTGCTGTTAGTTATGTTATGATCGTAAAGAAAGGGGATATGTAGGACTGTTCACATACCTCCAGATATTTCCTGGAATGTATAACACCATCCTGCCATCATACATTAAAAAAGCAATAGGAAAATTTCAGGAATATATTTAAAGAAGAGGAAATGGTTCAATGACCCCAAACTAAGACACTTCTGGTAAAACATCTTTTGCTTACTCATATTTTCTTTCTTAATTTAGTCACTTGTGACAAGGTCCCAGGTGATTTACCCTTCCCATGACCTTATGTCTTTTCACTGAAGTGGTGACCCTAGATATTAATGTGTAGTTTGAGGTTGCTTTTTAAAGCATTTGTTCTTATTTCAGCTGTTATTGATGAGCACTTATTTTCTTAAAGGCCTTTTCTTTTAAGTGGAGGGTAAATATTCTTACTTCCCACAAGTTGTGGATTCATTCTGCAGTGTGTGAGGGGCTGGATACTCTGCACAGCCTGAACTCTGCTTCACTTCTCGGAGCATCCAGGCCAGGCCAGGCCTCAGCTCCTGTCCCAAACAACAGCATACAGCAATATGAGTTGCTATTGGCTTGAACAAAAACCCAACCCTCATATATATCACATATATATAACACACACACACACACACACACACACACACACACACACACACACACATACATATATATGTATATATATATGCACACTTGTATATATGTACTGAGACCAGGAGAGGGAAAGCAAGAGTTTGTAGCTCTAACATGGAAATACAAATGTTAACCAAATTTATACTGCAAAGTGGCTTGGAAATGTATCTTGCACTCCCTTTTTTGTTGAAGGTCTAGGACTATATGCACACACACACACACA